>VZTQ01011400.1:280541-361947 GCA_013400755.1 Pelecanoides urinatrix
GGGCCCGGCCCGCCTCGCTCGGCCCCTCCGCTGCGGGCCGCCCCCGTGGGCGTCCCGGAGGGGCTCGGCGGGCAGCTCCCCCCCTTCCACCCCCGCCGGGCTGTCCCCGTCTCCGGCCTCCCCCGGCCTCGCTTCCCCACCTCGGTGCCAAGCCCGCGCGGGGGGGCCCAGCTGGGCCCGGCGCCGGGGATGGGGCGGTTTGCCTCGTCCCGGGGGGCAGGGGGACGGGAGCGTCTGTCCTCGCCCGCAGGGAGGGACCGACTCCTGCGAAGCCTTTGCAGGTGGACAAGGAGGTTGAGCGGGCCTGCGGGCTGCCCTCGCTGTAGGTGAGGCCGGGCGGTGGAACCCCCACGGGCGTGCTGTGTTAAATCAAGGTGTGCTTGATGGGTGCTCCACGGGAGGCCAAAAAATTGAAGGACTGCTGTCCCTCTCATTTAAAACACTGCACGTGTCCCTTCTGCCGAAGGGAGCTGGTCGATTGCATCACTGCCATGGAAAATATGGGGGTCTTTCTTTTCGTAACCTGTGCTTAAAAGCACAGATGCTTCCACCAGAATTTTGGCTCTACCTGTGAGCCAAAGCATATCAGCTGGGTACCACTAACCCCCCCAAGATGTTTCTCATTAGATGTGCTTTAGGGGCTCTTTGAGCCGTGTCCCCTGCTTGGGCAGAAGCTGTGAACCTCCCAGAAAGTATTTTAAAGGTAGGCAAGGAAGGGCATTACCTTGCTCTTCCATGCCTTTTGCTACAGATTCCTCTCCTTTTTTTTAGGGACATGGTTTAGTGGGCATGGGGGTGTTGGGTTGACGGTTGGACTCGATGACCTTAGAGGTCTTTTCCAACCTTAATGATTCTATGATTCTATGATTCCTTTGCTTTGGACCACTAATCACGTCTGTTCATTGAGATGATCCGTTAGAAGACTGACCCATCAAGAGACAAATAGGTTTTTTGCATTGAGCCAAGAAATGAGCGGTCTGATCCAGTTTCTTGTGTGATTACCAGCGCGACAGAGCTGCTGCAGAGGAGCAGGGAGAAGGGAGGAGCAGGGCTGTCCCTTTCCGTAGCAGCCTGTTCCCAGGTCGGGTTAGATGTGTTATGGAAATGTGCTGTGGTGGGTCCTGCTCAATAAAACCCACCTCCTCCCCAGAGAGGGACAGGCTTGTGGGTGAGTCTCGTGTGTAATTTCTTCTCCTGTGGTGGAAAGGAAGGCTGGCACACCTGATTTATTGGCCCAGATATGACACAAGGCAGCGTGATTCTGAAGGTTTTTGGTTAAGAGATACCAAGTGTCTTGCGTTTGAGGAGGAATTTGGGTTTCAAACCCTGGTCCAAGGACAGGGCGATGCAGGAACAGCCTGTTGGAGCACGGACCACAACGGAGGTCCTCTCCCAGCCAACCACTCCAGCCTCCGTGTTCTGCTCATTCGCTCTTGTTTCATCTCTCTTTACGGTATGTTTTGAGTTAACTGCCGCTTAAAGAAGGTGCTGAAAATGTGCCCGTTGTCGCCCAGGCTGCAGCTCAGCAGTTAAAGAAGTCTTCCAGGAGGTGGAGGAAGCGAATTGGCTTCCTGGGGTAAATGCCGTTAGGCTTTTACGTTGCTTCATCCTTCTCTGCCTGTGTTTTAAAGCAGCTGCACTCACGTTTGAAGAGTTGTTGTAGGTCCTTTTGCCTTAATGGAGTTTCGGGGCTGTAGAGGTGCCTCTCTGATGGCCTGAAGCAGGAGGTGACAGCGCTGGAAGTCCAGGTGCCTCCTGGCTTGCTGTCTCGATACATTCAGCTCAAAATAATTTTGTGTGCTTTACTGACAAGTCTGAGGTAATTGGTCCCCATTTTGGGCTGACAACACTTGAGAAATGTCATTTTAAAGCTTTTTTCTCCTCCATGTACTTTGAAGAGGCCTTTGGATCAAGGCGCTGTACGGGTGCTTTGTGCTTTATCTGCTCTTGGGTGTACGAACAAATGTCTTCTGCACTTCTGCTACCAGCAAAATGGATTGCAAAAGCTGGTCCAAGTAGTGTGTTGGTTTTTTTCTCTCTCTTTTTTTTTTTTTTTTTCCCCCTGAAAAAGAGCCACTAATAAATTACAACATGCAATCTTCTCTGATGTAAACCTACCAGACAAACAGGAGTTCAGATGTCCAGCTTCTGGGTTTTGAGGATGTTACAGGAACCTGCAAAATATAATTAGCACTCTCAGTGTTCTTGGGCACCCTGAGACATGGATGAGCAGTGACTGGAGCAAACTTCGATTGTTGCTTTGGCTTTGTGCTCGTTTTCCACTGCGTGATTTCATTCTCTTGCTGAGGCAGCCCTATTCCAGGAGGGATAGGCAGCAGCCCTTGCTTTGAAGAGTAATGGAAAACTTGCTGTTAAGAGTTGGAGCATACCTATCCGTTTTTCAATCTATTATATTTCCATTCAGAGCATCAGTGCAGACAGATAGCCAAAGTGTTGCGTGGTTTTTGAGTGGTATATTCCGCTGCCTTTAGAGACTGTGGAGCGTTGAATTTAGTCAGTGTTGCTTATTTTCCTCTGTTATCTGTCTGCACTGATGCTCTGAACTGAAATAAAATAGATTGAAAAACAAATTGGTGTGCCCTGGCTCCTCGTACTGGATTTTACATTATCCTCTGGGAGAGCTGCCTGCTCTGGCCCTTTGGAGCACCCCAGAGAAAGGTAATGACCCCTCAGCCTCTTTCAACACTTCAAAGACTGAATTACTTTTGGTGGGAGAGGTAAGAAAATTGAATTGCAGTACATGATTTTCTGGCTTTCCAATAACCCTCTTCGTAAGGTCATCATCTTAGTAACAAGAAAACAGGAAACTGGTAAACACACACAAAAAGTATTCAGATTCTGATTTAAGGCTGTTACTGTCCTTAACTCCTCAGAGCTAAAAACAGAAAGTTGCCCATTGCTTGGAGGCTGCTGTTGTACCCGAGGGACTGCAGGGCCAAGGAACAGGAGAGAACAAATCTCAGCTTTCTGTCCTGCTGCATTTACTGATTTACATGAGTCTTTTGAAACGAGCCTTTGAGTAAATGCAAAACGGGTAGTGATGGGGTGAGCTCCTCTCAGAGGGGCAGGGACCCTTCCTGGGCTGAGACAAGGCTTGCTCCGACGACCACTCCAGACTGTAGCTCCCGCGAGCAGAGAGCTAAGAGTGCAGGAACAGGAGGGTTGCTGGGCTGCTGCTGTGAGACCCTCCGATCAACTCTAACAGAAGTGACATTTACTTAAGACAGAGAAGTTGGATTCTTCCATTCTCCTTATCTCTTTCTGTCCACTTTATTTTTTTTTTCTGCCTGCTTTGTTTTGGCTTTTTACAGCTTGCGTAGGATTTGCTTTCTTGTACTTTTGCACCGAGTGTGCAGGTTGGTGTTAATAAGCGTTATCATCTGTCTGGGCATCGCGCTGCACTGTGCTGGCAGCAGAGGGAGCACAAGGCTGTGGGTTTGTGCCTTTAAAAAGCAGTGTGATGGTATTGCTTAATTTCTTGGCAGTGCAGCAACAGTTGTTGTTTTCTTTAAATTTCTTTTTTTTTTGAAAGCTAAAAAAAGCCTGCTTCATGTGCGTCCCAAGGAAGAATTTCAGGCATGGAATGCATCTTCAAGCTGGCCACTGAGATGCTACTAATCAATGTAAGAAGTAGCTTTTGGTGTTATTTTATTAATGCCAACAGGTGTGTTGACCAGCACCTTGTGAAAGCCCTTAATTATGGCAGTGAAGGGTACACAGAATCCTTCTGCTGAGGCCGTGGTGGCATGAAAATTCTTTCTGCGCCTTGTGATGGACTTTCTGATGATGTGAGGTACTGCGGCAGCCTCGTAACTGCAAAGGAGGGATGGTCTCATCTGTGCATCTTTGGAGCCTCTGTCTCTGTAGCGTCTAATTGCTAAAGTGCTCAGACCTAAATTGCAATTATCTTTTGATGAACTTAGTGATGTGGATGGCTTTTGAATCTGTTGAATCTGGATTGAAGTAATTATATGAATAATGAAGAGAATTAATTTAATTTGGAAACTCCTTTTCAGTTATGTAGATAGAATTAGCTGTTCCTGTTTCCTCCTTCTCTGTAAAGAAGAGTTGTTGCTATCAACATATCCTTTTCCTGTTCTAATGAAGCTTAAAGAAAAAGAACTGTGGAGGTGTATGAGGACAGAAATACTTGGGAAAAGGAAGAAAGAGCTGGAACTGGATGGTGGAGGGTAATGTTTGGTGCAGACGCGTTCTGGACCTCCTAAACTTGAGAGGTTCAGAAGAAGGGACTTCTTTGCTGAAGTGGGTGTTCTGAGAGCAGTACCAGATGATAACTGCTGCTTAAGGATGAACAGGAGGACATTTATCAACATGTGGTCGAGTAGAGCCTTAGGAGTATTAGGCACTTTTGAAAATGTGACTCAAATTGATTGCCTTTGCAGTCTCACTGGAAGTCAGTGGAATGAAAACTCCTAAGCCACCTTGGTGTTCTCCCTGGGAAGCTGGCAGGATGAGGCTTAAGATGTCCCTTGATGTTCCTCAAAAGATTCACTGTTCTTTTGCAAAGCCCATCTGGAGGGCAGCTAAGATGAGCAAATATCTCCATCTCTTCTGTCCCCCCCCTTCTGACTCAAGTGAGCTGATATTTTGGAATAGGACAGTGCTCTTGCGGCTCGGGTGTCAGAGATGCCAGAAGCAGCCCATTTACCTTAAGTTAGAAATTCATAAAAAACCCTAGGGAGCCTGGCTCCAAAGAGGATGCAGAGAAGCAGCTTTAAGCTGAAAAAGTAACAAATGGCTTTTTCTAACCAGTGGTGCTGGCAGAGGCAGATGGCTCGTGCTCATTGCTGCTGAAGTATTAGTTACCTGCTTTCAGAGAGATTCCCAGTTCAGCCCAGTCCCCCAGCCAAATCTCCCAAAAGCTGTCTAGAAGATGGCTGGGAAATGAAGCCAGACAAATTTGGGTGAGAAACGAGGCATGTGATTTAACAGTTAGAATAACTATGGCAGTGGAGGGTCCTCCCCTAAAAATCAGTTCTTATCATGACTGGGCACCTTGCTGGAAGAGAAGCTTTAGCCAAACCCGAGTTACTGAGTCCGGACATGTAGGAGGCAGTGACGGATGAGAAATCAGATTGCTGGTGGTGGTCCCTTCTGGCTGTAAGCTTTGCATAAAAGCTTGAAGCGTGTTCTAAGTAGGGGGCAATTGCCTCGAGGATGGTCTTGGCCATCACCCCTCATTAAAAAATGTCTGTTCTCTTTGGCAGTACTACATCTTTGGGTCCCTATAATTAAATTTGTATTTAAACAAATATGTCTGATCTAATTGCTCAGGACACATTTTCCAGTGCTCTGGGTTGCTGTAATAAAGAAGGGGAGGTGCTGCTAGGCTGCTTAGAGCTTTACTATATTGAGCTGTCATGGGTAAATATATCTTCTATATTCTTGCCAGGAATAGAGGGAGCAGACGGTGCTGCTGCTTCTTCCAGCTTGCAACGGTGGAAGCGGTAGGTTTTTATGCAGGCTATTCATGGCAAAGTGAGCAGACATCTCTTCCAGGACATCTATGTTTCTTGCTTGTCCTTTTGTAGGAAGAGCCACAGCTATTATTATTTAACCAGCAGATCCAATTTCATCTCAGATTCTGGAAGTCCTTCAGCTCCAGGGAAGGAGTGGGTGGACTAAAACTGCTATTACATTGAGTCTGGCAAAAGAAACGGGTCTCTTTCTTCTCCCACGACCAGCAGCAGCTCCGCTGATGGCAGCTTGGTTACTCGTGATTTACAGCGGCGTGGGAGGATAGCAGAGCCTGCCCGCTTAATAGGCTGGAAGTGCAGGTGGCCGGCCCTGTGCACGGATGAGGGAGTGGATCTGGTACTTGCAATTATCGGCCTTCACTCAGGTGGATCGGCCACCTTTACTTAACCCGGAAAAAGAATATGTATAATTTATATATGTTCGATACATGTTTATATATATATATGTTCGATAAATAGCAGAGATGAGCTGCAGACCAGAGAGCGTTTGGTGGCGTGCGCCCGGAGAAGCTCTGGCTCCTGGGAAGTGGCGTATCAGTGACTGTTAGGTTTTCCTGCCTTCCAGAAAAGGACCCACCTACCCTGTGCTCTCGCTTCAGAGGTATTCAGATGGAGACCGTGACACCTCTGCTTCGAGGTGATGTCAAAACCATCTGTGGTCTTATCCTGATGATTGAAAAGCAAGTTACATAGTACTTCATCTTTAAAGCGCAGGGGAGCTCTTGGCTGAGCAGGAGAGCTCTCATGCATGGGTGGTATCCACCAACCAGTTGCTCGGCTGTCTGTGGCTTTGGTACGAAGTGATGTCTCTTGCCTCCTCCTGTCTTCCCACAGCCACCGCAGGCAGTGCCGTGCAGGACGGCTGGAGTCCTGCCTGCAGTGGGCAGGAGAACCTGCTTCCCACAAAGTCTGAACTCCAGAGGGGTTGGCACCTTGCGGGAGCGAGGCACCAGCTCAACCTGTGCCCGGTGTCTGCTTGCAACTTGCAATTTGGTGCTCGTTGGGAGTTGCTCCGAGTCTGCTTTTGTGCGAGGTAGCGCTTCAAGGTGGTGTGTGAGCATCGGCGCGTTAAAGCTCGTGCCTTGATGATAGATGATATTACTCCTGTTCTCTGTGAGAGAGTAGGAAGCTGGGTGCAAAGATGTTAAGTAGTTGAAGGTCACGTAAATCGTGTCCATCCAGGTGCTCTTCCTCTAGCGCTTATGCTGTTTTGTTTCAGCATCACTGCCAGCACCAGTGTTAGGCATCCTAGTGTGTAGACAAGGCAGTAACATCTTCATCTTGTCTAGCTTAGATAAAAACTCCAGATATCCTGCTGATAACAATTCTCTTTGCAGATGTCCTATCTGTTCTCCCTCCTGCAAGGCGGGGGGAAAGGTAAAAGGGAGGCTCTGGTAGATGGGATTAGGGCTGTGAACTTCTGCAAGAAATTACAGCTTGGCGAAAAAGACTTGCAAGTCGATGAGTTAGGACCGTGTGCTGAGAAGGGAGATGCTGAAGGCCCTGGGCTGCAAGCAGACCTGTATCTCCAATGCTCGCGTGCCCCTGCTGATCTTAGCAGTGATGTGGGGAGAAAATTAAGTGGTCCCAAACCGCTTAGTGCTTTGCAGTTCGAAACCAACACCTCAGATTCTCCTCTGTGTCTGGTACGTGGTCTGAGCAGATCTTCCTGCACTGCTTCCCCTCCTGCCCTTTCAGAAACCAGCTACTGAACTCAGCATCAGTGCCTGATCTGAAGAGCATTCGCACCTCCTTGAGCTCTATCAGGGGCACATCAGGGAGTTTCTTCTCCCTTTTTATAACTCCTGGGATTCGGTACTCATTTCCAAGCTCTTTCTGAAGTATTTATATTTGAACAGTATCTAGACTTTTCAGCTCTAGTGGGATAAGTTGCGGAATTTGGGGAGTGCGAGTTCAGAAGGGGGCCTCTTCTTGCTGTAACCACTGAACTGCAGCATAGTAAGCTACTAGGAGGTGTAAACTGAAAAGTAACTTTTGCTTACTCTTTCTTTCTGTCTTGCTACTATCTGAGCAAAGTGCTAACAGGATCCTTTGTTTTTTCGCTAGCTGGGCTTTGTGAAAGCAGTGTGGAGGCCACGGCGAGAGGAGGCCAGTAGACTCTGGTGCCATGGAGCTTCCCAGTTACAGCAAGCAGCTCCTGCAGCAGCTGTACGCTCTCTGCAAAGAGCAGCAGTTCTGCGATTGCACCATCTTCATTGGGAACATTCATTTTAGAGCACACAAAGTAGTTTTGGCTGCTGCCAGCCTGCTTTTTAAATCCTTACTGGACAGCACGGACACCATCTCCATTGATGCTTCTGTGGTGACCCCTGAGGAGTTTGCGCTCTTGCTGGAGATGATGTACAGTGGCAAACTCCCACTGGGGAAACACAATTTCACCAAAGTAATCTCTGTGGCGGATAGTCTGCAGATGTTTGATGTGGCTGTTAGTTGCAAAAACCTCCTCAGGGACCTCATCAGCTGTTCGACTCAGGACCAGGTAGTGAGAGAAGTCTCCGGCCAGGCAGCAGACTTACCTGGAAACCATGCTGAAGCTAATAACCTGCCCCAGTCTGAAAAACCTGCTGAAGGAAAAACAGATATCCTCCTCCCTCAGAGAGTTTCCCCTTCTCCTAGCCCTGTAGAAGCAGAAATGGAAGCAGATGGTTCTCCTCCTGGCCAGGAACTTACCATGAATCACACCTGGGTTCACCAGGATGCGATGCCGAGTGACTCCAGATCCCTCCAGGAGGATTCAGGCTCTCGTCCTGATCAGCCTGTCCGGGCCGAGCAGGGTGGCAGAGCAGAAGAGGAGCTTGCTAAGCCTCTGGAGGAGAAAGGAGGAGTGACGGATTTAGGTAAGACTTTACAGGCCTGGGCACAGCATTGCCTCTTATTTGCAACCATATTGACTCACGTTTTCCTATTATGGAGGATCTTTTCCTCTGTGTTTGTTCTTTTAGTTTGCCCTGAGTTGGGAGTGGCATGACGTGTACCCCTGTTCTGCAGGGACTTTCTTCCTTTGGCACTGTGCAATACTCTCCTTTGGCCTTTGCAGTTGCTTGACTCTCACCACTTTACCAGAGCCGTAGCGAGCAAAACTTTTCTTACCCACGCATGTGATTGCATCTGACGTACAGTGGGATCTGCGTTAGTGCAGGACACGAGGTTGACAAGGCAATCTGTATAACAGTAAGTGAACAGAGTTGCCTGCTAATGCTACCTTATCCTTTAAACTCCTGTTCAGCATGGGAGGAAAATAGAGGCTGTACTGGGTTTAAAATAAATGTTCCATTTATAACTGGTGTTAAATAAACTGTTGGTTTTCCCTCCAGGCTGTGTGATATCTTTAGAAGGGATTTGTGAGTCACAGTTTCCCTATTAGAGCCAATGTGCTGGTTACAAACTTTCAATCACATCATGCTTTCTGTGAATCCCTTCAATTAGCAAATAACTCATCTTGTTTCTCTCACACAGCAGCAGAGAGCAAAAGCTGTAAACTGGATTTCTTTCTTCGATATGAAAGTGTTTTCTCTGAGGCCCTTTCTGATGCCCAAGCTGTGCTGAAAAGACTAGAAGAGTGCAGAGAAATTGATGCCTCTCAAAAGGAGGTAGGTGTGTTTACTTGGGTAAATGATACAAGTTTTTTCTTCACCCTGCTGAGGGCTAGAATAGTTTGTGCTCTGTTTAGGAAATTGTTTCCTGGGCAACTGGGGCTCTGGTGCCTGGTTGTTTGAAGGGCAGCATGTGCTCACCTGAGCAACACCCCGGAGAGAAGCATCTGTAAGAGCAACCTGTTCGTGCACGTAGGTAAAGAAGTGTATGTCCTGCCCTGAAGACATCTTCGTTGTGTTGGAGAGCTTCAGCGCTGATTTCTTTCCTCCTGTTTATGGCATTTGCTTTGGGAACTGTATCGACTTGTAAACGAGTGACATATGAGATCCCAAAATAGAGTTCCCAAGCCCTCAACGAGGGCTTGCTGCGGAGCATCTGTTCCGCTCTGCGTATGGCAGGCTGCTCGTGGGGAGTGTTACGGGGGGGTTACGGGTGCTGCTCCGCGGCGCTTCTCCTGGCGATGTGCTGCTTTAAAAGCAGTTGTCGCTGATGAATGATGCTCGAGTTGTTGTCGGAGGGGATATTTGAGTCTGGTGCTTGGTTAATGCTGAAGGATACTCTGGGCTCTGAACAACAGTAGCCAGATACCAGCTGTTGTACCGGCTCAAAGCCACTACAGAAACAACAGGTTATGTCCGTATTGATGTAGCAGTGGTGCAGGAGGACACGGAGTTTGGAAATGATTGCGGTGGGTCCGGGAGGGCCCTCGTGCTGGCTGCACGCTGCTGCGCAATCGCAGGGTCTGCGAAAAAAGCTGTGGCTGCTATGGAGTGAGGATGGGACTGTACTTGCTCTCCTCACCCCGGCTGTTTCTGATAGAGCGTTTTTCATACCAGGCTGCCTGAACTGCCCTGTGTACCTTTTCTGTATGTGAAAAAATGAGAATGACTGTTTTATTGCCAGCTTTTCATATTGCTGGCTCTTCAGTGACTACGTGGTTAGCTGACCTTTTGAAGCCAAGAAATGCTATTCCCTAGGTCGGGGGGCTGCGATGCTGTCTAGGTTCCCATGCGCTTGCTGGCTGGGAAGCTGTCTGGATTAAAGTCACTTGGTCCCTCCAGTACCGGTATGACCATGGATCACAGGACTTTTTGGCTATCATGGCATTCTGCTTTTAAAAACTTCAGGTAACATGTTTATTAGAAAAAAACCCGTATGACAGCAGGGAGGAGAATTCCCTTGAGTCAGGGAATGCAGGTTTCTTTTCTGACGAGCCTTTAAATGTTCCTGGAGGGAAGCCCATGTTCCCTTAGCTGCTGACCCTCCTGATGGTGTTGAACTTCACATTTCTAGGGCTTTAGGATGGAGATGTGGGTCCTGATTTGTGTTTGTAGCAGCAAGCCCAAGCCTGGACAGGCTGACAAGCACCTGTGAGCGCATTGCTCCCAGCATGCCTGCGCGCCCTGAGGACGATTAGGTTTCTGTACATTTGTTCGTCACCCTGATCAGAAAAATATGTCAGGTTTCTGCACCTTGGCAATTGGAGCAGAGCTGGGGAGGGTGCTGTGCGATGTGGATGGGTGCTGCCAGAAGGGATTTGGCAGCTCCGTGCACCCGTGCCAGCAGGCATCACGCATCCTGGCGTGCCTTCCCTTGCCTTGTGCTGCCTCCATGGTCACAGGGCAGAACCGCACCTGCAAAACGCCCAGGCAGGCGTGCTGCCTTGCTTCTGCTCTGCATAACAGCCCCATTTTCTATTGCTTTGCAGTAACTGTTGTTTCATGTTTCTTCAGCACCTCTGAGACCCAGCAGGTGAGGTTCGCAGACCCTTTACGCTCCCAAATGAGCTGCTGCAGCAGGAACCAAGTGAGAGGTTGTGGAGCTCAGAGACAGTTTGGGTGTCTGACCGCAAAACGGCAGCTGGACAATTTTTCTGCAGCTCTAAATAAATGCTGAATAAATGAGAAATGGATTTTCTTTAAGCCTTCCCAAAAAATCACTTCTCAGCTGTGACAGGCATGAAAAGTGTCAGCCCCAGGGCAGTGGGGGAGGACAGACTGCAGCCTGTGGTAAGCAAGGGTTCAGCCAGATCTGTCCCTCTCTGAGCTCCCCTTTGGGACAAGCAGGACCTGTGGGCACCAGCACCAAGCCTGGGCTCTCTTTCCAGCAGACGGAGTAGCTTTTTCCCCACAAGGGCCCAGTGTTTTCTTCAAGGGAAACACAGTGGTGTGTTTTTAAAGTCATGCTTAAAGTGCAAGTTCAGCTCCAAAGAGCCCAGCTTGGGATGCGTAATTAAGGTTGAGATTGTGCCAGTGGTAGATGTCAATGGATTTTTTTTTTTTTCTTTCTCTCCTTTTTGGTTTTTTCCCTCCCCTTTTTTGTATTATTTTGCCAGTCATTTGCTTGAAGTCTCTTAGGTGCCTCAGAGCAAGTAAAAGTCGGTCTGGAAGCCGGTGAGATGCCGTTTCTTTGCAGTAAGCAGTCGTGCCGCATGTGCTTGCCCTGCCGCAGGGAAGATCTCCCATCCCTTGTACACATCCTTCTTCTGCTCAGGAGCCTTTTGTGGGTGGCTTATCTCTATAGGCAAGCAGTGGTCTGTTTTTGACAGCAAAGTGTGGGCAGTGTGGGGGTTCGTAAAAAAAATGCAAGCCTGCCTGTTGACACTGAGGCTGTCCTGGTGTTTAGGCTCCTCTGGTTTCAGTGGCATTTTGCCTTGGACATAGCCTCTGAATTTCTATTTGAATTTCCTTTGCTTATGAGCTTGTCCCTACGTGGGTGTCTTGTTCCCCGCGGTACTCCTGTCTGCTCCCTTCCGGTGTTGCTGCCTTATTTCCTGCTACTTCCAGTGGAGATTTGTCAGGATGTGGGGTTTTTCCCCAAGGAGGTTTGTAGCACAGGGCTTGCTTTAGAGAGAAGCAGCAATTCTCACAAAGTTTGATGTTATGTTCTGCTCCCTGGGCTGAAAAATGCGGACGCGTTGCTTTTCTGTGTAGGGAGACGTGATTTTTAGGGTTGTTTTTGTTTTAGAGTCTCTCTGTGTATCTCACATAAACTATTCCTACCTAATTTGGTTCTGGCCTGGATGGAACCTGCTTGGAAATGAGAACAAGACTGAAATTGCAGTAATTTGGGGAGCGTAGAAGAGCTTTGTTGGTGTCAACTCTTATCTTCCTGTGCTCTCTTAGAAAAACTCAATTCAAATTATTGCACAGCTCATTTGTTCCCACTACTACTGGGTTCAGATGAAATGGGGGAGCATTGATTCTCCCGGGTAGAATAAATGTCACTGTGCTTGTGGATCATTTCCATTGCCTATGGGCCTGTCCAATTACTGTTGTCCTTCGTTTGCAGCTGCAGGGATTTCTGGATGCGGCAGAAGAAAGAAGTTTCCCGTTATCTTCTGCATCCTGATTAGGAGTGATAGGTTGTGAGGGTTTTATTTCATGGTGGCAGAGCTGGAGAACTTTTTCCCCCCCCGTTCTGGTGTACTTGTGTGGAATTTTTGGCTGAGCTTTTGTTCCTGTTGTGTGGAGCAAGCAGGGGTCAGCATTCTCCTCGGAGCCTTGCTGGTACTGGGGTCTCCTTCATCGGTCACATACAAATGCAGCCTTGAAAAAAAAGAAGCACGTTGGATATCTGAACCAGAAACAGGAACCTAGTTTTTCTCTGGTTATTGTATGCACAGTGATAGCTGACAGACTTCATGACACGGTCATGGCCTACGAGCTTCTCTGTGGTCCAGATGTGTGGAGCCAGTCCCTGTGCTGTACATGCCACCGACCCTGTGGGCAGCGGCTCTGTCTGTGCAGGTTTCCAATGGCTTTTTTTATATTTTCTTCACCTTATGCACATCAAAAATTAATCAGTAAAAAACCCAAAGCAGCTTGCGTTCACAGAGGACTGATGATTATGCCTCTGGAAGTTTCCCTGCGGTGCCCAGCCTCCTGCAGTCAGGCACTTTGCAGCTCGCTGAATGGCCAGTGCAGCTCTCCTCGGGGAATGGAGCTGGCATGAGGTACAGGCACAGGATTTACCATGTCCAGGGGTGAATGTGCCTCGGCTTGTGAGGGAGGGGTCTGAAGGGAGCTAGCTTCTTTTGTCACCCTAAACCCCATGGCTTTCCAGCCTGTCTCTTGCAGATCCCTCCCTACCACCCTTTGGGTGTTTGCATTCGCTCTAAAGCTGATGCTTGAGGGAGATCACTCAGTAATAGTCACTAAAGTGGCTTTTTGCTAGGACATGCTCTCATGGTGGGAGCAGGAGCATGGATAAGGCATGAAAAGCCATAACTGTTTGCCCACCTGCAGGGGAGAGGCTAGTGGCCAGCTGGGCTAGTGGCCACACTGACCTACCCTCCCTTTCTCCCCACATCCCTCTTTAGTCTCAGTTATGGACCGTTGCACTCTCGGGTGGGATGTACATTACTTGCCCTTCTGGTTGAGGTCCTCTCCGTGTCCCAGGACATCCCTCGGGATGGCACACCAACTGAGTTCAACCCAGCCCAGGCTCAGGGTCGCTGCCTGCAGGGCCAACCACCAGCTGCTCTTCGGGAAGAACTTCATCTCATGATGGTGTTGGAGGGGGAGGTGGATGTCACTGTCTTCCTAGGAATGTTGTGGATTGGTGTGAGGAGGGAGATTAGTGCCGAGCTGGGAGGACACAGCGCTAACTCAGCTCTTGCCGAGCAGGTTGTGGCTCTACGTGAGCAGCCTCAGGCATCTTCCCAGCCAAAGCAGCAGGGGACATTGGAGCAGAAGATAATAAAGAGCAATGGGGCAGAGCAAGAGGTCCTGCGGTGGGACGAAGGGACACAGCAGTGTAGGAATTGATTGTGTTAGGAAAGAAATCTGGAAAAATGTGGACGATGTGGAGATGATATGGAGATAGGAGACCTACCTCCTACAGCGTTACCTCCTGTTCAGGGCTTGCCTTGGGGCTGCCGTGGACATGGGGAGGTTTGAGATGAACTGGGAGGGCTGTTTTGTGGTGTTGGACTGTAGCGGTACTGAGCTACTGAGTTAGTGTTGTGGCCACCAGAACTGACACCCTCAACTGGGACCCAACTTCTCAGTGGACATTGAACCTATTTGGTGGCACAGCTCAAGCTTAAGCCAGATCTTGGTGAGTGGAATTCCCTGCTCAGAGAGCCCATCTCTTCCTCCAGTCTGGAAGCTGGATGTGTGCTAATTTGTGCCAATTTGGCCACGAAGGGTTTTGCAAGTGTCCCAGGCAGTGAAAGCCTAATGGATCAGGCTGTAATGCGTGGGCATGTTATGACTAAGTGGAAGCTGGGATTTGAGCTAGCATCAGTATTTCTCCGTTTTTTTCCAGGATCTTTGGGAATTGTTAGTGCTTCAAAGTAAGTCTGAAATGCGCTGTGTGCTCTTTCAAAACAATGCTAAAAGGCTGTTGTTCCCACTGAGCAACGTGTCCAAGGAAAGGTCTTCCAAAAAGAGACTATAAATAGCAGCGCTTTTCAGTTTCTGAAAACTCATTTCCATTAACCAAAACTGCACTGAGGAAGGGGTGTTATCTGGAGCTCTGGGCAGCAATGCTGTGCTGATTTTAATTTAAAAAAAAAAAAAAAAAAAAAAAAGGAAAGAAAAAAAATACCACGACAATGCAAGTTACTTTTCATCCATATTAATAAAAACATGTATTTGGCAGAGTGCTGAGCACCTTTAGGATGGTGAGAGTCAAGATATTTTGTGTTTTACAGGATCATTTTGATCTGGAAGGGACCAGGCATGCAAACCTTGAGAACAAACACGATCTGGTTATCAAGTCTCGTTACAAATTAATGTTTGCATTAAAAAAATACCTTTAAGCTTGTTCTTCAGCACGTTTGTGGCATCTCCTTTCTTTCTTTATAACAGAGCCCTTCATGTCCACATCTCTCTGTTCGGCAGGAAAAATGCCGTGGGTAAGAGCTGGGACTCCTGCAGCTTCCCCTCTGTGGATACTCTTTGCAATAGGTCATTGCACTGTCACGCTGCCCTAATATATGAGCATTTACACCTGCTAGGAGAAGCAAGTCCACCATCCCCCTGGTGCGGCCCCAAGCAGTTGCATTCAGTCTTTTTATTATAGAAATAAAAATGACAATGACAGCAGAAAATGGCCGCTCTCTCTGGAGCTGGGCTAAGCTCTCCACTTCAAAGGTGCTTTTATAGCATCCCTGGAGTCTCTCATAAAGGATGCCTGCTCTGAAAGGCTGGCATCTCTCCTGGAGAGCTGGGGAGCATGTGTCTTTAGGGGCAATATTTACAGCATTAAAGGGCTCTGGGGAAATGGGAGCAAGAGTTACAGCTTATTTTTTTTACTTTTATTTCCATAACTGCACAGGCATGTTTGCCTCTGGTTGCTGTTTTGGGTTACTGGAGTAGGTTTTGGAGCTCTGGGCATGATTGCCAGGCGTGCTGAGAGCCCACGACACTCAGAGTTCGCGTGCCTCCTCTCCAAAGCTTTCTCTAGGAGATGCCTCTCCATTGTGACTTGAAGATGGAGATTCCTGAAAGTCCCACTTAAAATGCTCTCTGCTTTCTGTGCAAGTGATCCCTCCTTGTTCTGCAGTGAAATCTGGTATCCCCTGCCCTAGCCTTGGCCTTCCAAAGTAACGGTGTTTAAACCCTATTTTACTAGGTCTCTTAGACTTATTGGCATTGGCTGTTAGGGGAAGAAATGAAGAGATGTTTGGTGCTGGAACCAGCTCCAGTTTGTGGGACTTGCTATAAAGATAAGAGCTGTCAGGCAGGGCTTGCTGCCCTCCTTCCCAGGGCTGGTGGTGGCAGACCGGGGCTTGAGTACAATGGTGTGTGTCTATGTGGTTATTTTTTGTTTCGTTTATTTTTTTGTCCCCAAACAAAAAACCCAGGATGCTGCTTTTTGTGTTGCTTTGTATAGGACAGTTGACTTTGTTATTAAAACTTCCCATGTTTGCCTGTTCTGTTGTAGGCTCTGGCTGCCTGTTTGGCAGAGGCAGGGGAACAGTCGGTGTTCAAGAAGCTGCTGAGCAAAGTGAAGGATGCTCAGACCCTGGGTGCTCAGACCCGAGATGCTCAGACCCTCGTGTCTTTACTGAAGCTGTTTCAAGATGTGAATCCCAAGCTGAGAGTGGCTTTGCTGGAGAGGGAAGGAGGCAGCGGAGAAGCCCTGCAGCAAACAGGTAGAGAAGTGGGTGCAACCTCTGGCAAAGTGAGTGGGCAACCTTACAGGCAAAGCGGTTCTCCAGAAACCCTGTATCCTTACTGGGATGCAGGAGGTTTATCACGTGCTGGCCAAGATCCTGGAGCATTTCTGTCCCGCAGCAATGGGGTGCAGGCAGCGCAGGGCTCTCCCCTTTGCTGCCTGGAGGGCTGGATCGATGGCTGTGCAGCCAGCGTGGGTCAGAGCACAGCTGAGCCTCAGCATTTAAAGCTCCTTTTTTACTTGAGTCTGACACAAAGCAGTGGCCTTGCATACCTGGTGTTAACCTCCAGCTTGCTTTATGGCTTTGTGCTCTGTTAGATAAATGAGACGTTTTCCTTTCATAGAGTTTAAAGAGAATAGCAAAGTGGTTTTCCTCTGCTGCTTGTGCTTGGGATGAGCTTTGCTATTCACTTAGATCTTTCACACAGTTTCACTCGCTTCAGGAGCCTGTCAGTTCCTTCAGACTGACTTGTTTCTTCTCTTGTGTTTCTGAATCTTTTTCCCCCCAGAGAGCACAGATGAGGGAGAGACGCTGACTGCTCGCTTGCTGGGACGCAGGGAGGAGCTGATCCAGAGTGTGACACAGCTAAGCCCCATCGTAGAGTTCCTGGAGGCGGCAGAAGAGGGATTCCTGACTGCCTCGGAGAAGCGGGTAAAAAAAAATCTGAAATGGGGAAATCTGTGTGGGCGAGAGTGTGTGTGTGTGTCTGCAAGGCACCATCTTACCGCATGATTTGCCAAGAGATGTGCTAGCCTCACGTGGCAATTTCACCTCCCCTTTGCACAGCACGGACTGCGTGTGTGTTGTCTCAAGTCCTTCTGTGCTGAACTGCGAATAATAAAAGCTGAGCTGCGAAGGCAACCTCAAGACCAGGATGAAAACTGCCTGGCGCAGTGTCAGACCACCCCTGCAAGTGGTGCCTGGGGCAGAGGAGGTGCCTGGTACCCCTCATAGGCCCTGAAAATGCCTTTTTGTGAGCTCGGAGAAGGCTCTGTAGTGCAGTTTGGTTTTAGCAGAACCACTAAAACCTCTGTGCTGCCTGTCTTCCACTTATGTCCTCGTATACTCGATCATCAGCTTATCTTTCAGCTGACTGTCCCAACTTTTAACTCTTTAACTCTTATCACACAGTTGCCTGCAAGAGTAGCATATCCACTGACTTTTTTTTTTTTTAATTTTGTTTTTATGTATTTAATGCAGCAGTTGGTGGGGAGGACTGTTGCTTTCCTGTAAGCAATTGCATTATGTGTGCTGATTTGCAGAAGCCATAGTGGACAAAATATTGTGTATAACCTGCTTTTTTTTGTGTTTTGGGAGGAGGTGGCTATACCCTGCCTGTGCAGCTGAAACTTGCAGGGTGCCCTAGCATGCTGCGTTCGGTTCACAGCTTGCAGACCTCCTGTCCTAGTTTGTCACATCAGTTAGTTCCCCTGACACAGGATTATAGCGAGTGGAAAGCACTGTTATGCTCAGTGGCATGAATGATGTCTGCTTTCTGTCTGAGTGAGCCTGACCAGAGCCATGACAGGTGGGCTGAGAACCTCTGCCTCTCTTGTGAGCCCCTCAATAACGTCTTGCTCACTTGCACGCGGTCCCTGATCAAGTGGAGCATCCCCGGGTAAGGGCACGGCTCAGGGCAGGAGAGCCGAAGAAGGTGCTGCCAACAGAGGCATCCGCCTTGTCCTCATGGGCGAGGCTGTGACTGGTGGCTGGTGAATTTTCCCCTCCGTAAGCAGCATGGCTGAGCCTGGAATGGGGATGTGAGAGGAGAGAGCGAGGCGTGAATGCAGCGAAGGACTCGGCATCTGCTGGGGATATTGCGGCTGTCAGCAGAGACATGCCTGAGCTCCTAGCCGTGAACGCTGCATCAACAGTGGGGAGGTTAGGATTTTTCATATATGCCTGTTCATGTTGCAGTGCGGCCTTTCTTTTAAAGGCTGTGCCTTTTCCCTGCTCTCTTCCTTTTGTCTTCATAAAATTAGATAGTTATAATGCAGCCATTTTTAATCTCCCTTCCCATTGAAAAAAACCAAACAAACCAATCACAAACTAAAACCATTCTTCCATCATCATTCTGCCCCTTGGGCACAGGGTCCAGCCTTTAATTGCATCATCATATACTACGGGACTCCTGCTTTGTTTGGTGAAGGGGTAGTGTTATTCGGTATTTCTTTTTATCCTCTTCAGTCACTCTATGCTCCATTTGCTGCAGAGCCTCCAAACCCTACTCTGAATACAAAATCCTCCTCCTCTCTATGGGATCCCTTTGTGCTCTTGTTTTAGCCCATGGGTTCCCTGCAAATAACAAATGTGTTCGGGGAGCACTCTGGTGAGGTTTGGTGCATCGCTCTTTCCCTGCTGTGGCACAGGAAAATAAAGCAGAAATTGCCAAGTGTAGACTGACCTTGGGGGGTTCCCTTTTTTTTCCCAGGCTTAGTTTATTTGGGTTTTGTTTTGTTTTTTTCCCCCTCTCCAGACAAGTGGAAAAGTGCTTAATTATTTCAGAAGTTAAATTGATTAAAACGGTGGGCCTGTGGCATATGTGCAGTTGAGATCTCTGGTGTCTCAGGTGCAGTACTGGGAAAACGAACATGGAATTAGCAGCCACCTCTGAAGGTTTCATCTTACCTGATTCATCCAGCATTGCACTCTGGGCTCACAGAGATAGGATCTAGTTCTCCACGGGTTCATAAAGACGAGGCTTTCCTTTTTCTTTTCACAGTCACTGCCTCATTAGCTACACATTTATTCAGCAAGACAAACGCGAGTTCTACATGTAACAGCCTTTTTTCTAGGCAACTGGGTTCTTTCTGTGCCTGGTCCAAGCTATGCATGGAGCAAGTCTGATTTTCTTTGCTCAAAAACCAATACACGATGTGTTGTGAAGCCCCTTTGTAAATCCCTGTTTTTCTGGGGAACTTTTAACCTAGAATTTCTATTTTTCTGAGTGCTTAACTTTATGGCTTTATTAGTGTTTCTGTAATGTGGGGGAGGTTGGGTGGAGGACTTGGGGGATGGCTTGGGTGCAGATTCTCACTTAAGAGAGATAAACCTGGATACAAAGGAAGAGCAGGTAACCTCTTGTGCATGGTGTCCCATGGCTTAGGTCGTCACAGAGTTCAGAGCGACCAGTCCACAGTACAGCCCTGAACCTGGAGCATCAGAGTAGCTGGTGAAAACACCCATCCTTTCCTTCTGTCCAGGCTCTCTTCTAGAGAGGACTTGGGCATTTTGAGCTGTGTACTTTCCCTTCCCACTGGCTCCAGTGCCTGCACGGCTTGATGTTCAAACCAAACTGCTTCAGAGCTAGGACAGGTATGAATGACAGCAATGGTCGTTGCAGGAGCAATCCTAACTGGATGCACTGGGCGATGGAGAATTCCCATTGCAAGCAGAACAGGGGTGTGTTGACACTCTGTCAAAATGAGTCTCAAAATGTCAGCACTGCATCCCCCACTGCCAGGGCCATCACTTCTGCGTCTGTTGACACTTGCTTGGGAGCAGTGGTAGATTACAGCATGAGCTCCCCAAAAAGATGCTGCTCTGGTAGCCCTTTTTGTGTTCTCTTAAAAGATAACTTCAGACTGAGCAATCCAGAGTCAGCTCAGTGTGAATTAGATGGGAGGATATGTCAACAGGTTCACTAACAGAGTTTTGGCAGATTTTTAGAAATGAGCGGAATGAATTAATGAGATCAGTGCAGGAGGAGCTGTTGGATTAGTTTCTTTTATGTTAAAGGTAGGAGAACTGTCTGAAGTTTGCATCCTCAACGAGAGAGGAGAATTCATATGAGAGGTTACAGACCTGAGTGAATTAATAACTTGAGGGAAGAGTATTAGGACTGGCAAGGAATGGATGAAATGTCCGACAGGCAAATAAAGGTACTTTAGAGGTATGAAGAGAGTCTTGCAGTACATTAGGCTGCTGGGCATCACAGCCTGTATTGAGACAAGCAACAGATGTTTGTCTGATCAAGTAAAGAAAAATAATAATAAGAAGAGATGACCCTCAAACTCACGACTGAGCCTAGGGACAAATCAAGGGGAGACTCGGAAACAGAAATTTCCTGCAGCTGACGTGAAACCACAACTCAAAGAGCATCCCCCAGCAGACTGGAGGAGCTGACACGTGGCTATGAGAGCGACAGCAAGGTTTATTACTGTATTTTCCAAGTTGAGAGTGGTCCCTACAATTGATAACCGGGACAGACATGTGGGAGAGGAAAGCAGTGACCCAGGCAGCCAGCTCTGTGGGTGCACAGGAATGTGTGTTGGGACAGGCTGGAGGATGCATGTAGCTGAAGCACTGCGTGTAAGCAAAAAAATGGGATAAAATGCAGCAAAGGGTGTTTGAGTAAATTGTTTCTGCCTGACCTGGAATTTTTATTTGATGAGATAAAAATGGATTTTTCTGCCTCGATCTAGACTTAAGCAAAGCATTTGAATTTCATGTGAGGAAATTGTTAAACTAGAGGCAGCGATGCTATTAAAAAAAGATGTGTCTTATTGGGAGATAACTACAGATTGAGCTGAAGGCAAGACTGACAGGTTGGAGCAAGGTTACCAGTGGGATTCTTGGCACTTACTTAATATTACACTTATGTTATTGACATAAAAATATCAAAGCATGCTTAACAAAATTTGCTGATGAGCAAAACCAGGATCTTTTGTCCACACAGAGGAGGATCTGCAAGAGGGAGAAGAATTACATGGCTGGAGAACTAAGTAGTGAGAATTGAATGACGTGGTAGTATAAAGTGAAGGGCGTGCATTTAGATGCAGTAATGAGAACTAAGAATTAAGACCTCATCTGAAATTTCTGTGTGCAGTTCCAGTCTTGTTCAAAAAAGGTGAATTTGTGTTGAAGCAGAGACGGATCTGCAGTTGTAAAATCAAGGGAGTGGAGAAGCTGTTTTAGCTCCTGTTAGAGGAGCTGCCTTATTTAGACAAGTGAAATGAAGACTGAGAGGGAATATGATCGTGCTCTTATAAAGAAATTGGAGAGGAAAGGTAGGGTAAACACCTCAGAGATTTTAGAAGAGCTTTTTAAGCTAAGAGATAATGTTGGCACATGAACAAATGGGTATACACTGGCCATGAATAAATTTAAGCTGAAAATTAGAAGAATCAACAGGGGAATGAGACTGTGGAAGAGCTTTCCAACCAGGGGAGAGGAAGCAAAAATGTAACTAGTTTTAGGACAGACCTTAATAATTTTATTAATGGGGCTGTGTAGTGTAGTGCTTATGAAAGCAGGGAACTGGGCTGGTGACCTACAGAATTTCTGCTAGTCCTACACTTCAAATGCTTAGGAACACAGTGTTTGCAGAGAGGAGGTCAACCTGTATTTGTCAACTGGCTTTCCCTTGTAGGAGCCCTATAGGTTTTATACTGGCATGCTAGAGCTTTTCCAAGCTACAGTGATTGCATCTCACATAAGAGATGTCTCATGTGGCCTCGTTGTAGATATAATCATTCAATTAATAGGATGCTTATTTAAATAACAAGTCTTTTTTTTCCCTCTCCATCCTTGTCTTTCAATGACAAGCAGAAAAATTGGGGAGACAAGGGAAAAGAGGCTGCCAATTTAAAAAATATTTGCTAAAAATATTAAATGAAATATTATTTTGAATCCTGTCTTTAAGTCTTTTTTTTTCTTTTGTTCCCTTTGAAAATATGTTTTTTGCTTGTCAGCCACTTCCAAGAGCTAGACGTGGTGGAATAACCCACCAGGGTAGTTTTCAAGGTGACACATCAGATATACCTGGGACTTGTTTAGACGTTCCTGTAACTAGCACCCTGTAATATCTACCAGTTAATCTAATTAGTGGAAGCAGTGAATATGGATTTATTGCAGTACTGTGCACTGTGATACTCTTACTGTTTCTCTGATCTCTATTCATATCCAGGAGTTTGTAGGAAGCTCTCACACACAGGTTTTTGGCTGTTTCTTTGTCACAGGTGGTCTTGGATTGCTGTGAAGGTGGATCTCAGAGGGAAGCAGTGGACAATCTGCTCAGGAAGGTGGATGAAGAGAAAACCCTGAAAGCGGAAAGTTTGATCAAACTTCTGGGGGCTGTGAAAGCATCATTCCCTGGTCTCCACCTTCTGCTAGATGAGTTGGTGGCAACGGCAAATGTCTCTGATAGCAAAGGTATGGGTACACTAAATTTCAGACACCTGGGGGCTCAGTTCAGAGAATTGCCAGGAAGTTTGGATGCTTCTCTGCTTTCATTTAAGGGAATGAGATGGCCATTTTATACAAACAAAAGTGGTCTGGGAGCACGCGGGTAGGAGGACTATGCTAGCAGGAAGGCCCCTGCTTCACAATGAAATGAGAAGTGTTGGGCAGAAGCCTGTTGGGCTCCTTCCTTGAGTTTGACGCTGATAGGGTAGAAACTAGGATGTCATCTCTGGAAAACTGGAGAACTGTTCCCTCCAGTGTCAAATTACTTCGTGGTTTTGAGTCACTTAAAAGGAGCAGCATGTGTCTCCATACTAAAAAGAACAATTTTCACTTAATAAACCCTTCATAGGTGAAGGCATCTTTACCAAACTCTGGTCCATTGGTGACTTTAACTCATGATATTTGCTGGCTTTGAAAGAAAATACCTGAAACTTCCCCAGAGCTGTACATGTCGTGAAATTAAATACAGACAATGTCTTACCTGGCTTCAGTTTTTGTGAACTCCTTGTGATTGAGGGAGATTGCGGGCTGTGCCTTTGATTGAGTAGTGTTTCTGCACATCATGGTCATTGAGTTCTGGTCTCCTGTGCGGAGCAGAGTATGCTGATGGGAGTCCCACACTTAGGGTCCCCGTTAGACACCATTATCTTGGACATCTAGTCTCCTTTTTGTTTTAGTGGGGGTTTTATTTTGTTGCCTGCCAGTGGTGGTTCAGGGACTTGTGAGTCCTCACCTTTTGGCTGGAGGACAGCCTTCCAAGTTTGGGTGGGTTTAGGCAGCAGTTCAGATAGAGAGGCAGATTTCACCAGCTCTGAAGTAACTTAAAAATTAAAAACTAAATTAACATGCAGTGAAATGTAAATGAGTGTTTAATAGAAAGCAAAATTGTGCTCATAATGCTGATAATTTCCTCTGCAGCGAGCATTCCCGACAGGCAGTTTGCTTTGTCATTTGTTAAGCATGATTGCTTTCTTGAAACACCAGGCTCCCAACATGGTTAATTATCTAGTGGTAATACCCATTCCAAGGAGGAGCATTCCTTAATTACATAGAGCTGAATCTTTTCAAATTGCAGCTTGAACAAACAGAAGCACAAATATTTCTTATCGTGGAAATGAAGAGGGAGGGAATGATTTGAGCCACTGATGATTTGAGCCTTTGATGTCCTGTGCTGTCCTGCTAACAGAAAGGAGGACGTCTTGTACACTGGTGCAGGGCACCCTCTGGTTATGGAGCTCACCTTGGTACGGCAGCAGAACTGAGAGTGCATTCCTAACTCAAATTTGTGTAATAAAATCAGAAACATTCCAATGGGAGAAGGGGGAAAATATTTTTATTTGTAAACCATCCCCTGATCCATGTGGGGCACATCCAAGTCACACCTAAACCTTACAGAGCTCAAGTGCTTAATGAGGTTCCCTTAGCTTTGCCAGGGAGTAGACTTGTGTCTCCAAGAAGTCTTTGTCCAGGGAGTTTTTCGTATTAGCTCAAAATCTTCTGGTGATTATTCCCACAGCCTGCCATTGCCCCCTTCACCATTCTGGAGAGCTTTCTCTTCTTACCCGGCACTGTATGTCTTCTGGGTCCCAGAGACTGTATTTTCTTTTCACCAAACTGTGTGTATTTAGCTGCTTTTCTCCCAAGTAGTGCTGTGCAAATAATAGATTTTTCTGTTTGCTACTGAACGAAAATGATTAAAAGACCTAAGCACACAAACAAAAAACACACACAGATGTCTTGGATGAACGACAGTTTTTTGTTTTGGTTTGTCCTACAAAAGTATAACTATGCATCTTCTCCAATTTAGTAACTCCAACAGTGAAAAACAATCCTTTTCAGATTCATCTCTTCGGCAATTTCCAGTTTTATTTATCAACTAATCTGGCAACAAGTACAGTCATATATTACTTTTGGTACACAGGATATTTTGCCCAAGTCTCTTCATTATCCTGAACAAACACTGTTCCTCTTTCTTGAATTAGTCCATTGAGTCCTGATACTGGGGTGTCTTTAAAGGGTTGTGGTGTTACTCTAGAGTCATCGTCTCTCAGATTCATCAGGGCAAACCTCAGCAGACCCAGCTTGGAATTAGATATGGGAGGAGGAAGGAATGAGGTTAAAGTTGCATTTGTTTTGGTGTAAGGGAGAGAAGAGGCTGTTACTGCTTTGCAATCACAAGTCTGGTTTGTATTCCTCTAACATTTTCACCAAGGACAACTCAGCCCGCTAAGTTCTTGATTACCTTGGACCATCTGTGTGTTTGTAAAATATTGGTATGTTTTGATAATCATACACCGCTGAGATGGAGTATGTTGCAGAGCTCCTTGGTGGAGTGGAGCAAAGACTCTCACTTACAGACCTCTTTCAATGAAACTGCAATTAAGAGTCAGTAATGGGGTCTCCTTGATTCCAGGGCATCAGAAGAGGCTGATGAACATCTCGAGGTGTTGTCTTCACAGACAAGGGCACATGTTTACCTGCTGAACATGGCTGAAAACCGAGACTTTCTTCTCCTGGGCTGAGACTCGGAAGGCGTTTGGGTGCCAGAGATCTATTTTTGTAGGCACATATGGGTGGAGGATATTCTGTGTTGTTTTTGATTTGGAGAAGTTTTGATTTGTCATGTTCATCCTCTGCTTGAAGGTGAATCCAAGTGTCCTGAGCGTAAGGCCCTGAGCATTAGTGACCCAGGGAGAACTGGCTGCCTTGGCTTTTTCCGTCTCCCCTAGCTCTGAAGCCCTTTGGGAAGATGCTGTAAGCTGAGCTGTTCTTATTTTCATTCATTTGCATTCAGCCAAATGGAGCCCAGAGGATTACGGAGCCAAACTGTTGAGACGATACCAAGAAAACTTAGTGGAGCTTCTCACAGACACCCCAACGCTGCTGCGGGGCATCTCTGCTGCACAGAGCCTGGCTCCTGCTGAGAGAGAGGTAAGCAGTCTCCTGCATGTGTGCAAGCAGGTACTGAGCTTTAATCCCCATCTGGGATCCCTGTCGAGTCCTGAGGACTTGATTTACTACCTGTCATGGCTTGGTGTGGGGCAGTCCTCCAGCAGGACTTGGTTTAGTGATTCCTTAGCATTTCATAGCGGGAGTGAAGCAGGTAACGTGTATGAAGCTGAAGGTTGGCAAGTAGGAGCGGCTGATTTGGGCACTGGGGAGAGATGCTCAGCTTCAGTGAGTCGAGGAAATGGCTGATGTGTTTGGGTGAAGGGCTGGGCTTCAAAGCGGTCACCGTGGGCCAGGTCTTCAGCGGGGCGGAAGCAAGGGAGGGCTGGGTCTGGGGTGAGCCACAGTTGTCGCTAAGCATGACGCAGGGCAGATAGATGGGGTCACTTGTTAGTGCCTCACTGTGCGTCTTTCCAAGGCGATGGAGCAGGCTGTGAAGCGTGAGGCCGGTGGTTTCGCCTCCCTTGTGTCGGCAGCGCTGGAGGAGCAGTCTCTGTCGGTCTCTGCCGTTTGGCAGCTGCTGCTGGCTGTGCAGGAGCCTGCACCGCTGAACCGGCTCATGGAGGAGATTCGGAAACAACCTGGCGCAGAGTTTTTCTTCCAAGCAGGTAATGGCCTTCGTGTCCCCCCACGCTCTCCCTGAGCTTCTCCCACTGCTTTCTAACTCCTCACCCTCTCCCCGGCCACGAACCTCTTTTCTTCCAACGGGTCTCAACACCCGTGTCGTTGGTGAAACAGTGGATTGGTTGGAAAAGTACTTCTGTCTGCAAGTGCGGCTGCTTTGCTTGTGGCTCTGTGCCTTCAGGTTTTGTAATGAGCAAACCTTTTGAGAGCTGGCCACCATCCTGCGCTGAGAACCAGCTGGAGGCCCATCAGACTGAAAGCACGGGTTTCATCAGAGGTCTGTGTGCAGCTGCCACCCTGTGCTCGCCAGAGCCTCGGCCTCTGGCTTTGAGTTTTCCTACTTTAAAACCTAAACTCTGCTTTTCCCCAAAAACCGTTACGAAAATCTCACGCGAGTGTGAGGAGCGCTCAGGGTGGTGGTCTCGTGGGGCAGGAGAGGTTGGCTGTGCAGAGGCCGCTGTGTGTGCTCGCCCTGTGGGCACAGAGCTGGGGTTCACCTGCCTGCAGCCGCTGCCTCCATCCAAACTCCTCTTCTCCATCCCCTCCGTGCTCAGCCCGGGGAAACCAGCACTTCTGGTGCGTGGTGCTTCTGGCCACTTTTTACGTGGTTGTCCCCGGATGAGGTAAATTGTGCCTGGAAACACCTGTTTCTCTGCAAAAGGCAGAATGGGATGTCTATAATTGGGGGAGAGAAGAAATCCTGAGTCTTGGGAGAATCACGCCTGCCTTTTGAGGTTGTCAGCATCTCTTTCAGCAACGCGCTTTGGAAAACCTGATCTTCTCACCCAAAGTTGGACAAGCAGTGAGAAGTGAGGTTTTATGGGTTTTATGCTGGGTGTCAGAGCTGCAATTAGTGTAATCAAAGCTTGCCTGTAGTTGTTTGCTGTTTCCTATGCCCCAAAGAAGTCACTCCTGCTGTTAACAGCTCAGCTTCAGGGGTGGGCTGGTTTATACCAGCTAAGCAAAGCTAAGGCCTTCAGGTTCTCCTTGGGTTTTGTGTTTTTAAATATCTTTACGTTTTATTTGCATCTTCAGTGGCCACCAGCGAGAGCACAGCCATTGAGATCATCCTGCGGCACAGCAAGCTGATCTCGGAAGCCATCCAGCAGAGAGCGGACCTGGAGGGCTTGGCTCCGGGGGAGGCAGGACTCACAGAAGCAGTAAAAGAGGTACGAGGCGATGCTCTCAGAGCCAGCATGGTTCGGGGCTCATGGAGTGGGTGCCCCAGTGTGCACTGAAATCAAGGGACATTACTTAGGCTGGGGGAGCCATCCAAAGTTGGAGATGCTGTTTGAGCTGGCTCTTCCAGGACATATGAGAACTAAACGCTCCTCAAAAATGCACTGAGGATGCCATGATTGTGTAGCATCCCTGAGTGCCTTGCCTGTTTTCCCTTTGACAAGGAAAATGGGCTGTGTTAGTAACGAGCTGGCCTTTTCCACCAAGTAATCTGCGGTTGCTCATTCCTGCTCTGGTTAGCTGTTGCTGGAGATCTGGAAGGGTGAGGTGTGTATGGGCATGCACAGATCCTCGCCTTGGTTCTCCTTGCGGTGGCTGGCTGAAGCAGGTTCAGATTTGAAAGGGAGAGTAAAGCCCAGAGAGAGTTGTGTATGAAACACAGGTTTGTGCGTTAGGTAAGCTTGTAATGCTGTAAGGCATTGAGGAACCGCTCTTTCCCTGGAAAGGTGATTTTAAGTGAGCTAATACCAAAACAGAAAGTCTGAGAATTTAATTTGTTGTAACTTCTTTTTAATCCTGAAATTCTCTCAGCTCATGCACATACATCAGTGGAGGGGCAAAGACCTGTATGGAAAGGGATTTCTTTTCTGTTTTCTCAAGGCAGGTTCCCAGCAGTAGAGATGAAACAAAGAGGATGTGACCTCAATCCCAGACCATCCTGACCTTTCACAGCCCAAAATCTCTGTCATGTGATGTTTTCTTCTTCTTACTTCTCCAGCTACTGAATATTTCTGCTCAGAAGGAAAGTTCAGAGGCCTCCTTGAAAGCAGCTCTGAGCACAGCCCAGGAGAAGTCTGTCCCAGCCATCAAGATCTGTCAGCTGCTGTGCAATGTCCATGAGTCCTTCCCAGACCTGCAGCCAGTGATGCAGGAGCTGGGGCATGTGGGTAAGAAAAGCACAGGCTTTCATCCTTCTGTGATCTTTTACACACGGTTATGGGAGTCTTGGGCAGTTTGGTAGTAGACCTCAGTGTCCTGGTTCACAGAACTACCCCTGGCCAGATGTCGGAGTTGTACTTGCAGGAGGATTCGCAGGGGTGACCTCCGGATCCAAGCGTTGGAGTTTGCGCTTGGAGTTTTAACATGCACCATGTTAAAGTTTTGTACGTTACGAGGGTTGTGGAGACCGTAACTGACCCCATACTGGTGTTCCTTAACTGCGTTTGTGTTTCTCCACCCCAGCCCTTGCTCTAGAGGCATTTAAGCAACTTAGTTATGTAATTTGTATCTATATTGGCTTATTTTTCAGAATTATTATCCTTAAGCTGTGGGGTTTCTTTGGCTCTTCCTGTGCTGTTGGATCTGTATGAATTTGGACTTGTATTACAATCCCTTGATTTTATATGTGTATGTGTGGATACTTCACAGGCTGATTGCGGAAAGGTCACATCAGAGCGCACTTGTCTTGTGCAAAGATGACCGTGATGGTGCAGTTTGTAGTCCCAGACTATTTTCTGAGTTTATTTTCTTATAGTGCCTTAATTTGGTCTTGCTGTGTATACACTTTACAGCGCAAATAATCCCCTGGGAGGGTCCCAGAGCACTAGAGGAATGTCACGTACTGTACTAGTTCGGCAAAGGTATGAACGAAACGTATGCGGATAGCAATTTGGTGAATTCCAGAAACAATGCATAGCCATAACCATGTGTGAGAACCTGCCCTGAGCTGTGGGAGTCTTTCTGGCTGAGCTGAATTGTATCTCCGCATCTGTCATTTGAAGGAAGAATGCTTAACAGAATTCGGTGCTTTAATGAAAAAGATAACAGAGACCCAGGAAGCTAACTGCAGGTTTGCATTCTTTTGAAAAGGATGCAAATGTGACTTGCTTATTCTGTTTGCTCACATACATTTTTATGGCATTGTGTTTCCCAGCGCATCCAGATTCTTTGGGCTGTGGAGTCCACTGGGATGTACACAGTGTGATTTTTATCCAAGCACAGATGCTGGTTCAGCTCAATCCATCCGTATTTACTCGTGGTGCCAGAGCTGCTTAGCTTATGGAGCAGTGTGGAAATACGAGCAGATTGCTAGGTAGTTAGAGTAAGCAGCTTGTTATTAATGTCTTGACTTTTTTTAGGGGTAGAAGTTTAATTGCTTTGTCTGAAAATTTGGGTCAGGGCCACAATTGGTCTTTATGAATGAACACAAGCCTCATGGCTTTGACACTCGCCATCGTTTTGTGTTTGACAGTGACAGGCAAAGCCAATGTTCCCTGTGTGCTGGGAAGGGGCAGAGTGACCTGCCCCTAGGTTTGTTGGCTTGCCTGCGTTCTTCAGCAATGGGGAAATGTTGTTGGGGTGGCAGATGGGACGGGGTGATGGGGAGCAGCGCGTGTGTAGAGGAAACCTGGATTGCTGCTGTAGCCGTAGAGCTCAGAGGATGACGGCATATGCTCTGCTCCCCTTTCTTGATTCAGTGGCCTTAGTGGTCTCCCTGAGAGATGTGCTAGACTGTAGATCCACTATCCATGCCCAGTTCAGATCTAGATCCTCTGTTCTAACTCCGGCAAGAGCTGCCACCAATCCAGTTGGCTTTTTCACCTGGTCATGGCTCTGATGA
The DNA here is from genome assembly GCA_013400755.1 of Pelecanoides urinatrix. Lineage (NCBI taxonomy): Eukaryota > Metazoa > Chordata > Aves > Procellariiformes > Procellariidae > Pelecanoides > Pelecanoides urinatrix. Next base: position 310,363 of record VZTQ01011400.1, read on the forward strand.
GGATTTCCAGAGAAAACGCAATTCCTTCTTATCTGCCATTCCTTCTCTGTCTCCTTCTGATGCTGCAGGCACTTGCCCCACTCCCCTTAGCCCTGTCTGACCGTGGGTTGTGCCAAGGCTGATGCCCTGGTGACTCTAGAGGAGGTAAGCCAACAAAAATTGCACGTGCTTGTGAACGTGCAGCCCATCTTAGCTCCTGGACACCTTGCAGTGCTTACCAGCGAGGGACTTGGGGAGTCAGCTAGATTTCTCTGGCAGATGCCTGCTTCTCTGGCACCAATATCAAAGAGAGCAGACTGCTGTTACTAAGTGTCTTTGCAGGGCTTCAAGCCAAGGTTGAGACAAAATCAGGCAAGAACCAACATCAAAAACAAGAGCCGTGGAAAAATGGTATTTACTTGGCAAAACTATATATTCTGTATGAAGTGTGCAGAGGAGGATTGCCAGTTACCAGCCCCTTTTTGGCATCCTGCGGATCTTTACACTGAACTTCCATATCTTAATTTCTAGGCCAGTCTGCTCAGCTCTGGTATCACGGCTTACCAGCCCTAAATGTTGCAGGTGGCTTTATGGATCAATAGCCATGTGGCTCTTGGCATGAGATGTGAACGATAACTGCGGGGCTCATATTTGAGGGATGTGAACTTCCATTTGAAACAGAGGAGATCTTACATTTCTGAAGAACATATGTGCCACATGGAGCTGCGTACAGTTTGCATTTCCACTTGAAAGCAACAGTTTTTACATCTCTACTGAAAAAAAAAAAAAAGGAAGAAAATTCTGATACTTCATTTAGGTGAGCTGAAGCACTTGGAAAGCACCAGGCATCCCTGTGGAGGTAACCGTCTGCGTCCATCCCCAACCACACTTAGCATCATCAAAGTAATGGGTTGGTTTCTTGGTGGAGGTACAATATGAAATCTGTTGGCTTCTCCTTGGATCCCTTCTGTAGTCAGAGCACTTTCACTGTTGGCAGATGGTGTTTACAAGGATGAGGTTTGGCTCTTCCAGCCAACTCCATAACCTCCTCTCCAGCCAGCTGCTTTCCAGGTCTCTGTACAGTCACTTCTTGGGAGATCATGTTTGTGAAGATATACCTCACTTTCAGATCTCAGAAATGTGTCAAGAACTCCAGCAAAAAGCCTTTTCCTCTGCATAGTCTTGTGTTTAAAAAAGACAGTTAGCATCTAACTTAGGCCTGAGGTAGCCCCTGGAATTGTTAGACTGTAGGGTCTGCAAGCAAAATGCCATTCTCCCCTATAAAGATTCTGCGTTATAAGCCACCATGTGTGTCAGCAACCATCAAAATGACCTTCAAGATGCACAGGGGTAGGTGAAATTTTCTTCCAGCTTAAGCTGAGGAAGTGGGAGATGGGATGGTCACACACCAAGATACCTTCTGCTTCTGGAGTCTAATATCTATCATGAATTGCAGGAAGGGTAGAGCAGCAACCAGGATTACAGACTCAGCAGACCATTTACAAAAGAGAGAGAGAACTTGGTATGAAATACACCATAATTAACAGCAGGGTTTTGCTTCCAGTGTTGAATGTCTTTGCCACCAGAGAATGGAAAGCAATGCAAAGTCCAGAGTCCTGGAGGACCCCGCAGTTGGGAATTCATGTCTGGGACCTTGCTGGTGTACATTTACCTTCGGGCTCTGCCTGCTCCCTACCTAGCCATTGATTTCACATGATCTGCTTCAGCTTTCTTTCAAAACTGTTCTCTGGGAGTAGTTGCATCCCCCTGAAGATGGAGAGCTGTTCCTGGAGCCCCTTTGTGCATTTCCCCCTGAAGGTGGACTGAAGTTGAGAGCTCTCCCTGCCTTTATACCATTACAGTCTTGTGCTGTTGTCTAGGCTAAAGGTTTGTAATTCTGAACAACATTTTCACAGGTGTAAGAGCAGGAGGACCATAAGCCAGCTCTCGGCACACTTGGGGTCTGTGGCAAAACTCCTCTTCACTTCATCTGACTCAGGTTACAACCCTGCTGCCATGTCCTCTAGACATTTCCAGTCCTGGTTTCCTTGGTGCTCGTATCTTCGTTCACATTCATCCTGCCCAGCAAGATGACTCTTTTTGGTGTTCAACATTTCTGGGAGGTTTAAAGATACTTCTTCATTTGGGTCAGAAAAACTGACAGTGTTGGTTGTAGGGATGTGGGAAGAGACCTTAGAAGTGAAAGGTGTGTATTGGTATCTTGACAGAGCAGGACAAACTGGAAACTAGAATTCCAGTCTGTTTTTCTCCCTTGATGTGTTCACAGGTTGGTGGGTCACCACTTGACTTCTTAAGATTTCCAAGTCTGTTGGAGTATGTCATTTGGTTTCTAGTTGGCTGGAAATTCAGGGCAGTAGCGCTGTGCAGGGAGGACACTTTGCTGAGATTTTCCCATAGAGAGGAAGGCAGAAATGAAGTTTTGCAAGCACAGGCTGAATTTCTTGTGCATTGGCAAAAGGAGAAGTTTGCACTGGTTTCCATGGCCACACAGTTGCATCATTCTCATTATAGCAAAGAAGCCAAATATATCTGTTTGTATTTTGATTTCTTCCATACATGCATTCCCTGTGGGTCTTTTCTGTAGATTGAGATCCTAGGTGAATTTTCCAGCTTGTGCTTTTTGAGATGATGGCGTTACAGGGACTCAGAAAAGCATTAGACTTTGTAAGAAGTGAATGTAATGAGCGATTTAAAATACCTCAGGGCCCTAACCAGAAGGCTTAAAAGGATCGCAGCAAGATTATCTGTTTCCTTTTAAAGTGTTTGCGTTTGGGAAGTGTTCCTGAGATTTCTTCTAATTAATGGCTGGATATCCACTCTCAGTGGCAGAATTAGTATCATACCTGAGGATCAGATCTTCAAACATTTAAGCACGGCCATAACTTCACATTTCTGAGCAGGAGGCAGATGCTTGGAAGCAACAGTTGTTACTGTTTGAGGAGGAAGCTCTTTAGAAAATCTGGCCCTGGCTTTTGCCATCTAATCCAGCCCCTGGTACGTGTGGGTGGGGAAACTCAAGGACCACTCTTTCATGCATTGTACCACGCATGGCCACGGCCACTTTTGGGCAGAGCCATGTGCCACCGTTGTGATGGGACAGCATGTCCGATGTGTGTCTGTTCTTGCTGTGCAGGGGCAACTGTCTGTGTAGGAGCATTCAGGAGATGGGAGACAGAGGAGCTGGTGCCCAGTCCTGCTGGTCACCACCGAAACAGGAATTGCTATTTCCACAGGTCTCTTGACTGAGGGAAGCGGGGAGAAACCTGGGATCAGGAAGTGGAAGGTGAACAGTGAATCCCAAGTTGAAGCTCTGGATAAAGATGAGGACAAGGCGGGAGGTGCCGGTGCCAAGGAACCAAAGGAAACCCAAGAAAAAGCTTCTTCCAAGAAGAGTTTTGTCTGCAAAGCCTGCGACAAGACCTTCCACTTCTACTGCCGCCTGAAGGTGCACATGAAACGTTGTCGGGTGGCCAGAGGAAAGCAAATCCAGTGTAAGGAGTGCAGCGAGGTCAAATCGACGAAGAAGGAGCTGGAGAAGCATCAGCTGGAGGTCCATGGGGTGGTGGGGACGGCCAAGAAGAAGAAGAAGAGGCTCCCCGTGGTGTGCGACATCTGTGGCCGAGAGTTTGCTCATGCCTCAGGTAGGGTTGGTGGGAGCAGGGGTGTTTGGACAGAAGTCTGGACAATATAAATAAAGCAATAGTCTGAAATCTCCTCCTCTTCCTCCTCCCTGCAGCTCTGTGAGTGTTCCGTGTGAGAAACACAGCTCAGCTCATTTCTCCTGCCCCATTGAGCACAACCGTTTTCTGATTAGTTCTTCCCTAATTGGTTTTCCACATGGCTCATCAAGGAAAAGTGGGGCTACTGGCAAATTTAAAAGCTTCCAAAAGTAATCAAGCTGTTCTTGTTCTGCAGCTGGTTTAGCATGACGAGTAAGAGGAGTTGAGTCTCTGCCTTCCCTGTGGCAGCTCATGATATCCTGGTGTACCTCCGGGCTGGAGGACACCGGTGGACCCCTGGTGTCACAGGCGGGCTGGTGGACCTCTGGGCTGGAGGACGCCAATGGACTCCCAGTGTCACAGGCGGGCCGGTGGCCCTCTGGGCTGGAGGCCCCTGGTGGACCTCTGGGCTGGAGGCCCCTGGTGGACCTCTGGGCTGGAGGCCCCTGGTGGACCTCTGGGCTGGAGGCCCCTGGTGGACCTCTGGGCTGGAGGCCCCTGGTGGACCTCTGGGCTGGAGGCCCCTGGTGGACCTCTGGGCTGGAGGACACTGGTGGACCTCTGGTGTTGTGGGGGGCTGGTGGACCTCCGAGCCAGAGGACACTGGTGGACCCCTGGTGTCGCAGGCGGGCTGGTGGACCTCTGGGCTGGGTGGAGTGGTGCAGGGTTGGGCAGGGCCGGCCCTGGTCCCACCAGTGCCAGCCCGGTGTCCCGCCTGCCTCCCCAGGGATGCAGTACCACAAGCTGACGGAGCACTTTGACGAGAAGCCCTTCTCCTGCGAGGAGTGTGGGGCCAAGTTCGCGGCCAACTCCACGCTGAAGAACCACCTGCGGCTGCACACGGGGGACCGGCCCTTCATGTGCAAGCATTGCCTGATGACCTTCATGCAGGCCTCGGCCCTCGCCTACCACACCAAGAAGAAGCACGCTGAGGGTGAGCCTTCCCCCTGGGAGCCCGGCCGGGGGCTTGGCTGGCTCCATCCAGCCCTGTTCCTCCATCTGCCTCCTGGCCGCTTCCCCACTCTTTGGGGGAGCCCTGGGCAGCAAGCTGATCCCAGATCTCCTTCACCCACATGGTTTTGCCTGCAGTTCCCCACTCTGCCTTTCCCCCATCCCCTTCTCCAGGTCCTCCGATTAGCCAGTTAGCACTTTGCTCTCCACTAAGGGATCTTCCTCTTCCTCTGCCTTCCTTGTTTGACCCCTGAGTAGCTCTGTCCCCTCACATCTAGACTCCTGCGATGCGTCCTCCTCCCTCTGGTTAACCTCCTTTCTCCCGTCCCTCCCTCTGGCTGAATTTCACATAGTTTTTCATGCCAGTGCTTCTCCTGCCCCTGCACCCAGCCCCTTCCACTACCAGGGCATGAGCATGTTGCAGCTGAGCAGTTAATTTTGAACATGAGACAGCATGTAGCACCTCTCAGAAGTGTGTAGCACCTCCCAGAAGTGTGTAGCACCTTCAGGCACTTGAGGTCTTCAGTAATTTAATACTCCCTGTGCAGGTGTGGTTTTCTCCAGCACGTCTGGACCTTTTTGACCATGCACTGAGATGCTCTGGCTACCCCAGGAAGGCCTGTCCACTTTACAATCTCTTCCCTCTCCCTTTGAAATTAGGCATAGTGCAGACAGAGCTCCTGTCCCGTTAGGTGCAGGCTCTCACCCTGGGTGTCACTGCAGGGAAGATGTACGCCTGCCAGTACTGCGATGCCGTGTTTGCCCAGTCCATCGAGCTGTCACGCCATGTCCGGACTCACACGGGGGACAAGCCGTACGTCTGCCGGGAGTGTGGGAAAGGCTTTCGCCAGGCCAACGGGCTCTCCATCCACCTCCGGACCTTCCACAGTGAGTGTGGCCAGCCACCTCCCTGGCTTGGGCAAGACATGGCTTCTGCGGGGTCATGGCAGACCCATCCGTGCCAGCAGAGGCTCGTGCAGGTGTTACTGGTTCCTGAAGGCTGGCTGGGTGTCTCATGGTGGGGTTTTTCCCTCCCAAGAAAAGCAAGACTCTTTAGTGATTTGATGCTGCGGGTAGGGTTATCCCAAAGAAAATGGCAGGGCTGGCTTCCAGCAAACCACAAACTGCTGGAAACCTACCACGGGAAGCTGTAGGTGAGCAGGAGCAGCAACATCTGTATGCAAAGCCAAAACTCCAGTGCTAGTTTTCATCTGGGAAGTAACAAGCTTTTATTTCCCTTTTCTTCCCTCCCTCTGTGAATTCTCTTAATTCTTTTCTTTTTTCCTTGATTTCTTCGTCCCCTGTGGTTCTTGTTGCCTTTCTGGGCAGCAGACATCGAAGATCCCTATGACTGCAAGAAGTGCCGGATGAGCTTTGCCACCCTGCAGGAGCACCGCAAGCACGTCCACGAAGCCCACTCCCGGGAGTACCACCCCTGCCCGACCTGCTCTAAGGTCTTCAGCGCCCCGTCACTCCTGGAGCGGCACATGGTGACCCACGTCGGAGGAAAGCCCTTCAGCTGTGAGATCTGTGACAAAGCCTACCAGGTAAGCTGGTGCAACAAGGATTTGGTCTCACGTGCCAGAAGTTGCCGTTGCCCGCTCCTGCACCAGGATGTCTCTCTTGTCCATGTGCACTGAGTGCAGCAGCTTGTGGTCAGCAGAAGGAAAAATTGTACAGGGGAGGCAGAGTCCGTAGGGAAGAGGCAGGTCCATGGAGAGAAATGGGCCATGACTGCAAAGGGCTACATACCTGCCTATCTGGACCCTCGGGAATCTCTTTCACCCAAATTTCTAGCTGCCAGGAAGTGTAGGAATACAAATACTCGTGTAGCAAATGGCCTGCCTCTGTGGGAGCGTGTGTGGGAGCACATTCCTACAAGGGAACAAAAATTCACACCAAAAGGAGACCTGCAGCGAGTGAGATGAGGATGAGGGATTCAGCAGTGTTCAGCTCTTCAGGGGCAATGGGGAAGCAGAAGTGAGGTGTTAGCTGTCGTCCTGTGGGAGGATGAGCAGGTCTTTTACCTGCTGAGCACAACCCCACTGTTCCTATTGCTTTCCACGCGGTTTCTTGCTGTCATGATGTCCCCGGAACAGCTTTGTATTGTAACTGATTTGATCCTTATCATTGCAGCAGTTGTCAGGGTTATGGTATCACAACCGGACCCACCACCCTGATGTCTTTGCAGCTCAGAATCACCGCTCCTCCAAGTTCTCCTCCCTGCAGTGCAGCTCCTGTGACAAAACCTTCTCCAGCACTGCGGCTCACCGAAAGCACGTCAAGGCAGAGCACACAGGTAACGGCCCACTCGTTAAAAACAAAAACATGTGGTGACTGCTGGGAGAAATGTCGTAATAACTCTGATAGGACAAGTTTGCGCATCCTGTTTACTTGCGAATCACAATAGATTTTTTTGTATCCTGTAGCAGTCTTTTCTGGCAAGACTCATCTCAGTGTCTTGCAGCTCACTTGCTCTTGGCCTCTCCTTTTCCTGCCTTATCTCCAAAACTGCTCCTCATGTCTGTATGTGTGTGTGGTCTTGCTGAAATATTGACGTAGCTCTGGTCCAGAAGGTCTCCTGTAGAAGACCTCAGGCCCACACTATTCTGTTCATGGCCTTATTTGCAGATGTGAAGTTCCACGAGTGCGAGACGTGCAAGGAGCTCTTCCCCACGCTGGCTCTCCTGCAGGTCCATGTGAAGTGCAGGCACTCAGGTCTGTAACATTTGCGGTTGTTCATGTTAACCTTGTGAGCGGTGACTGCTCCTCTCAGCGAGTGATGTCTAAGCTGTAAGTGGGAGAGTGAAGATAGACATGGTAAGGAAGCAGTGTGTGAGGAAACAGAAAACATGGACAAACTGGAAAAGCACTGGTTTTGGTGAGGCTGGGATGTGTTTGTTAAGCTTCTGGAGTCAAGGAGGGATCTGGATTTGCTTGTTACAGCAGAGAGGAGAGCTAAGTGCAGGTGAGGAGACATCAGCACAGAGAAATAAAGAACTGAACCCTGAGCATTGGGGTTTGTGGAGGATAGAGCTAGTGGGAGACTGGAGAAAAAGGGAGTTTAGCACCAGAAAGGTCAGAGAGGGACCTGGGCTTGGGGGACCACGTCAAGGGCCCTTTGGCAAATGCACAAGCTGAAGCAAGGCTGTGAGGGCAGAGTGAACCGGCAGAGCAGACCACTACGAAAGGTGGGTCCCCAGGGCTGTGCATGGGATAGCAGGAGAGGAGATGCATCAGGAAATGTTGGAGGGGGCAACCAACAGCAGCCTGGAGAAGGAAGAGGAAGGAGAAGACCTAGACATAGCTCTGTCTGCGAGGAGCGAGCCCCTGGGATGGATAATGGGTTTGCAATAGCTGAATCGGGAGGTGCAAAGCCAACAAGGAGCAGTGCTGGATGGTGGAAGAGATGTTTGCGAGAAGGGACAGCTGCAGCTACAGTCAGATACACCAACCTGGTTTCTGAACACCGGTGCTGCGGGGAGCTAGAGCTGAAACAGATCTGAACAGCCACAAACTCTTTGTCGGACAGTGGTGTAGCCAGGAGAAGGGCCGCTGGCACATGCTGTGCCCTGAGTCCCTGGTGGGTTCTAGCCCTGCGCGTCCTGGCCATTTGCAGCTCCCTGTGCCCTTGGGCTGGCCCTGGGTGTCACAGCCCAGGCTCAGGGTAGTGCTTCTCCCCCCAGGCTCCCAGCCGTTTCGCTGCTTGTACTGCTCAGCATCCTTCCGCTTCCCAGGAGCCCTGCAGAACCACGTTACCACCGAGCACTTCAAGCAGACGGAGAGCACCTTCACCTGCGAGCTCTGTGGGGAGCTCTTCCCCTCCCAGGGCGAGCTAGAGGGACACTACGGTGCTGAGCATCCCAAGGTGGTCTTCTCCCCAGCCACCACGGCCCAGATTGTACAGGTGAAGACTGCTCTGTGCCTCAGCCCCCGCGGTTGTTCATCCATCCTCCCCCTCCAACCCTCTTATTCTTCCCAAATCCACCCTGCGGCTCCTGTCACCCCTTCTGCTCCCTGATTCCCCCTTAGAGGGGTCCAGGATACAAGCCCCCCAGCCCACAGTGCTCTGGGATTTTTGTGCTAGTGCGAGGTGGGCTCGCTGGAGGGGAAGCAGCTCAGTCCTGATTTTCAGGAGCTGAAGAAGAGGGACTGACAGTGTGTGCAGAGGTACCTGGTTACTTGGAAGTTATTAAAACCCAGATGACATACCCCGTGAGATTATAGCTGTTTTGTTGGAGGCCAAATGCTAGGCTTGAACCCAGACTCTTTCTCTTCAATATCTCAGCCATCAGTGGAGAACAGCTCCATGGATGAGGGAGCCCAGTGTGCAAAATTCCCTGGGCTGGCATTCTTCCAGTGGATAATCACAGAGTGTTTATTGTCTATGACTGCTTATGGAGCTAAATTATAGCAATTTTGTGGAGAGAAATATTTAAATTACTCTCTTGTCTTCTCTTTTGCATCATTGGTGTGTGTGGTTTGGTGTTTCCCATTAGTCTCACGCCTATTGTAATTGCAGACCTCTGGCGTGAAGCTAAATGTTATTACCAGAGCTGGGACCGGGAAAGATGTGTGCAGCAAAGTGATTGTGGGGAAAGCGATGCTGTAAGTGTCTGACTCTCAGGTCATCTTCCCCACAGGTGATTCAGACGTCGGAGCAAGGAGCAGCAGAGCACATAATCTCTTTTGATGAGGCCCAACTCACTGGCTCCCAAGTCTTTGTGACGTTGCCCGAATCCCAAGTGAGCCAAGCTGGTTCCGAGCTGGTAGCAGTGACCATGGAGGACTTGTTTGATGACAAAGTCACTCTGATTTGCGAAGAAACCAAGTGCGAGTGAGCAGGAGCCTGCGCGTGGCACCTGGTGTCCACTGGACTGGTTCAGGAGCTGTGCCTCAACGTGCTGCTCTGGCAGGGACATTCAGGGTTTCTTTGGGAAAGCAACCCGGGTATGTGATGCTGCAAAAGAAATGGCATGCAGCAAGCACAGCATGGCCAAGGACAGGAGAGGTTTGTAGACATTCACGAGGGCCTGGGAAGTCTCCCTGCAGTCAGCAGCTGCTGGCTTGGCTGAGCTGGACCACCCATTCCTCCCAGTTCAAAGGAAATAAAGAAGCAGAGGAAAAGATGAGAATTGGGTGTGTTCACGTGTGTTCCTCCACTGCTGTGAACAGAGTGGAGGGGAGGAGACTAGTGCGGGAGAAAGCTGGGGTTGTATGGGTATGTGAAACCAAAGAAAAAGCTGTCCTGAGAACTCAGGGTGCAGATTTTTATGGCTGAATCAGTGATGTGCTTGCAGGTATCTGCTACTCTGCAGGATGAGCTGCTTTGTTTTTTCTCTTGCTCTTTCCCCTGTACCATTGTGCTTCCTGTTGTGCCGGGTAGAAAAGTCCCCCAGTGCAGAGCTGACATTTGGGCCTCTCAGTCGAGCGGAGACTTCTTGAAAGTCTGTGCTAAATGGCTTCAGAGCTGTTTAGGTAATACCTTGTGTAGCACAGGTCTGATCCCATCCCTCTTTTTGCTGCGGCTGTCCGTGACGAAGAAGGGTCACAGGCGGGTCTGGGCATCCACATTCTCTTTGCGAGCAAACAGCCCTAAGATCTCCCACCCCTCCTCTGATCCACCAAGGACACACTGAAGCTGCCACACCTGAGAAAGGAGAAGTTGTGCCTGCATGCCAGGGCCCCTCGTTACTGGTATCAGTGGATTGGCACTAATGAAGGTGTTTCTGTCTGAGTGTGCAGTAGCTGCTGTGGCTGCACGTAGCTGTTCCCCGTGGCACATGGGACATTCCTTAATGCATTCAGATACCTAATGTAAAGTTTGCTTCTCCAGTACTAGCACAATGCAACAGCTTCATTACAGCACCCTGGCCCCTTTAAGGCTAAATTTCATAAAGCTTTTTTATCTGCAGTTTCCTAAAATATAATCTGATAATTAATGGTTTGCTGAATCCATTATGAAGTGCAATTAGATAGATGCAGGGTTCCTGTGGCTCTGAGGGGACTGGTAGCATTTATCTTCCTTTCCCTCATGCCAAAAGGTTGAACTCTGCCACTGCGATATTTACATACTGAGCAGTGATCCCCGCCGCATCTCGCAGCCCGAGACCCTGCGGCGAGCAGTGCCCGTTTTATCACGCTGCCCAGAGCCACGGGAGCGCCGGAGATGAACAGATTGGAGTTTTCCAGCGGCATCTTGTGCTGGCTGCTCGCAGCCACCAGGCAGAGGTGGTTCCACTGGAGCGTGCCAAGGTGGTTGTGCTGGTGAGGTAGTTTGTTGTTGCTGTTAGAACTTGGAGAGAAGAAGTGAACAGCAAGGGGTGGCCCCAGGAAAGGGGCTTGGTGGAGCAAATACTCTGCATGGCATTTTTGTGTGTGTGTGTGTGGCAGATGACCCCGCTGAAGTGTTGCACATGTCGAGAAGTCCTCCCACCTTTCTCTTCCTCGGTTGCACGCACGGTTTGTCCCCCAGGCTTTGCGGTGACAGGGAAATGGAGGAAGCATGAGGTTAAGTTCCCACTGAATCCAGGAATGACCAGGAGATGGTGCTCAAGGTCTTGAGGATTAGTGCTAATGGCCAGGTGCCTCTGCACCTTTGCTGAAGCTCCTCTTAGCCTTCCCAGGCCTTACCCAGCTCCTGGGCTGGCAGGCATGGACAGCCCTTGAGCCACTGCCAAGCTGAAGGACAACTCCAAGCCCTGGACAGGAGACCTCCAAACCCTGGATATCGCTGCTTAGAGAAGAGCCTGAAACTGGGCTGTGGCCACCTGCGGAGAGGGTAAAATACATCTGTTATTGAGGTGGGGCTGTAGAAAAACCTGGGATCCCCTTTGGCCAGGAGGAGAGCAGAGGGGGAACTGCTGGAGACCATCTCACGCCTGCCTGGACACAGAAGAGCTGTGCGTGGCGCTTAAGATGAGTGCAGGGATAATGATAGAACAAGCAAGTACATCTTAGAATCTTAGAATCACTAAGGTTGGAAAAGACCTCTAAGATCATCCAGTCCAACCGACAACCCAGCCCCCCCATGCCCACTAAACCATGTCCCCAAGCGCCTCATCTCCACGTCTTTTAAATCCCTCCAGGGATGGGGACTCCACCACTGCCCTGGGCAGCCTGTGCCAAGGCCTGACCACTCTTTCCGGAAAGAATTTATTTCTTGATGGTCTCAGAGCAGATGTGTTGGGAGGTAAGCGATGGATTTTGTTCCACCGGCTGGTGGAGATGGAAGCTGCTCCCCCTTTTCTGGCTCTATGGGGGCTGGGAGCTGTGGAAATCCTGCACAGGCTATGTGAGTGCTCTGGAGCAGGAGATGAATTGTCCAGGTGATGCTTTGCAGATGTCTTAGCCCTTATTTGAGAGCCAATATCTGCAGGGAGCGCTAGGTGAAGCTGATCTCCCTTTGTTCCCGAAAAACTCTGGAGGAATAGTAAAGGTTTAGCAGGGTTTGGGGAGAAGTTGCCTTATTTACAGCCCTCTCATAAGGCAGAGGAAGTTTAGCTAGGGAAGAGCATGCAAATGATGCATTTTGGCTTTGATCCGTTTGGTCCCTGTTGACCGAGTGTTGTCACAGTTAAGGGGGACGGTGTAGATCACACATCAGTCTCCTGTTTCGGGCCATCTCTCCTGCCTTCGTGCCCTGCAAGAGCCTGCGTGGACGTATCCTCGGCAGAGTCCTGCCAGCACTATACACCCAGTGAGAGCTCGGCAGCTGTACAGAGACCATCAAAGCATCCCCTGTATCATTATGAGGAGATAATAACTCGGATGCCCCCGTTCCAGTTCCTTCTTGATGGATGAAATATGCATGTCAGAACAAATTGCAGTGTTAGCAACACCTATGTCCTACCCAGAAGGAAGATGTGTTTCCCAGGGCACATCCTGGTCTGGTGTGCACAACGCTGAAGATGCTGATCACTAGTGATTTCTTGTTATGCTGCATATTTTTTTCCTCTGTAAAAAATAAAACACGGAGAATGAAAGATGTAGCGGCACAGTGTCATGTGAAGCAATTGATTGGAAGGAAAAATCCTTATTTCTGAAAACGTGATTTTTGCAGGTCTCCTCCCAGGTGCTGGGTTATGTGGGGTCCTGTGCCCCTCTGACCTTGGTGCCATCCTCTGCAAGGAAGTGGAGGAGCTGTTGTCAGGTCGGGCTGGAGCACAGGACCATCCTGCTCTTCGCTGTGTCCTCCTGTTGCAGGTGCCAGATGCTTTTGGAAAAAGGGCAGACTGCCTGTAACAGAAGCCTGGAGAGTAACATCCCGTGGAGGACGTTAGATCAGTTAATGATTTATATATCTCCATGCATTAATTGGTGCCATTTAGGGTGCAGGATTAAGCTTGTGACTCTTAAGAAATGTCTGTTTTCTGCACAACTTTCATTCTGACCCAGTGTCTGTCCTGTTCGCTGAAGCATCCTTCGGAAAAAGGCAGGGTGCCGCTGGGTACGGCAACGGCTATGAGCAGCCCCCGCTTAGCATTTCCCAATGCAAAGTGTAATTTTAAGGTGTTATTTTAACACAGTATGTGCAAATTCTGTGCTCTGGGCTTTGTTGTTGGTTGGTTGGTTTGATTTTAAATCTGTAATTAGGTGCAAAGATGCTGCTGCCTTGCCCAGGAGCGAGGGATGGAGGTGGCAGGAGTACGGAGAGAGCTTGGATGTTGTTTGAAGCCTCTCCTGGGGAGAGGAGGAGAGCAGGTACCAGCCGTCTGAAAACCCTCTCTGCGAGTCGGGCAGGCCCTGGGAGCCCCTGCGCCCCGGATGATGCTGATGTCTTGGCAGATTTCATTATCGGTCTGGCAGGCTGCCAGCCTGTCCCCAGCGAATTCAAGCACTGGAAAAGGGAAGCGACGTTTTCAACGGCCTCCAGCTCAGCAAACGCCAAGCAGCATTTCGCAGGGCAGAGACGAGACGCTTCAGCAGCCAGAGGGAATTCCCTCTCCTGAATATCGGTGGTTTGCTGCAGATGGGGAGAGCCGAAGCGCTTCCCCGGGGGAAGGGCTCAGTAACCTTTTGTAATGGGGAGGAGTAGGCTGGCTAATGGAGGGGGCTCGGCTGCCTCTCCAGCATCAGTTAATGCATCTAATCCCCCAGCACAGTCGGCTGTACAGTGCCTCGTTGCAGTAAGTCACTACAATTCCTAATTTCCTTGCGTTAAAACAGTAATTCCTTTTATCGGGTCTCCAGCCAGCCTTTTGCACATGATGAGAGCGCAAGCAGAAGCTCTCACTGTGCTTTCCCTTCACCATTTATGATCACTCAAAGCAGGAAATCTGCCCAGGTTTCTAATCATATTTAAGCAAACCTGATAAGCGTAGCTCTTAGTCCATTTAATATGAGCATGAGGATGCTGTGTAGCGCCTGCTGTTAAGTTGCTGTATACAGCTCTCATCTACAAATGGGAGCGGGGCTGGGAAGCACCCACGGGTCAGACCACGGCACCTGTTTTTGTGACCTGCAAGGAAACAGAAAATCCTTGTTGGCAAAGCGTGCAGGCGCGACAGAGGTTGGAGGAGCAGTAAGGAGCAGTGGGGATCCAGATTGCCTGGCACGTGGGCGCAGTCGAGCTGTGTGCATCTTAGCATCGCTAAATGTCAGGCTGCGTGTCTGGGAAGAGGCGATGCCGGCCGTGTGGAGAAAGGAGGGGACTGTCATCAGAATGTCTGAAAGCATCTTGAGGTCTGCTGGTCATAACCGGAGGCGTGCGGAGCTGTGAGTGATGTTTGGGGGCTTTAGTTGCTGCTTTTGGCAGAAGTTGGGAGGAGTTTACTGCTGCCCCCTGCTCTGAGCGTCGCTGCGACTAGATGTCATTCCCCTACAGCTGCTCACCCATGGCAGCGTATGACAAGTAAATGACAAACCGGAGGCTCTGCAGGCAACAACTACCAGCACAAGTCAAGGGCTGGAAAATCTGCCTTATTGCACGGGAGTGCAGGAGCTGTAATTGCTCGGCGTGGCTGAGGAATGACCCGGTGGCAGCCTTCACCCCCCCGCGTCAGGGAACTGTGTTCGCTCCTGTCTCTGTACTCTAGCAAAGGCAAAGTGCTGAAGGGCATCAACGCTAGTAAAAGTCCCTCTGTACAGAGCACAAATGCTTGGATTTGCCTTATTTCCCTTCCCCTCTTGGACACCCTTGAGATGCCCAGCATTGAGGGCAGTCCAGACAGTGACCTTTTCACTTCCAACAGGAGCAGTCAATCCCTGTCTTGTTCCCGGGGAGCTCAGGGTCAAGTTTGCTGGCTGATATTTCCTTCATCCCCTGGATCAGGGATACTTAGAGCCCTGCAGCATATGGGAAGCCTGGTCTGGGCAGGCTGTCTGCTTGCATTTTTCTCTGTGCTTCCCAGACCTTCTCCCACTGCCCCAGAACCTCTTGCAGATGGGGAGGGCTGGCCAGGATGGGTCTGTTGTACACATCCTCGCTTGGAGCTCGAAGTAGCTGCCAACAAACGGGTCTGTCTAGATAGATTAGATCTAGCTAGGTGCCATGCAAAATCATCTCAGCCCACAGGTCTTCCAGCCACTGGAGGCTTCCTGCCAGAGATGGGAGTTTGCTCTCTTCCTCTTGGCTGTTCTAAGGTGAGCAGAGCCCTGCCTCAGGTTTCAAACTGCCTGTGGAGATAATCCGTGCCCCTCCAGCTGTGCTGAACCTGCTAACGGGCATGATGATGGCTTTCCCTGACATGTGAATCTGGCTTTCTCTGCCCAACGAGGCCAAGGCCATATGCCACCTACTCCATGGCATTGGCTTTCTTGGCCAGCACTTTGGTAGGGAAGGGTTGAGCTCCAGTCCTTGCCATCCACCCTCATCCCTCTGCTCTGCTTCACCGGGACAAGGTTTCCCTGCAGGTTCACCCCAGCCCTGCACCCACCTTCACCTGGGCTTTGTCATCACCCAGAGCATCTTCCCCAAAGCTCATCCCACGGAGATGGTGCATCTCGACGTACGCTTGCCATGAGCTGAGCCCCCAGGCTTTGCTGTCTGCAGAGGCTCCACGTGGATGCACATCTGGACAGTCTCCAGTTGCTGGTAAATAACTCCCGTTCTGGCCTTCTGCAGGAGTCGCAGGGAGGGCTCTGTGCTGGGTGGAAGGTGGGTGGGATGGCTGGAAGGACCCCTTGGCAATTACAAACATGTGGGTGGTTCCCTTTATCTAATTTGTGTTGCTTTCACTTGTTCCAGCCCAGAGACTGCAATTGAGATGGTATTTAGAGCAGGGCCACCCTCTTGGTTGATGCTAAATGCCATAATATTATCACATTTGTTTAGCCCATTGCACTTCAAGCCTTGTTTCTTTTGTCTCTGAGCGTTTAATGGCTGTTGTTATTGAGCTGTCCAGTGACACACGGGGCTTTTTCCAGGATGATTATAGACGATGGTGAATTTGGTGATACGCAGGAGTAGGTCAGATGATCCCTATGGTGTGCGTGAACTTCCATTTATCAACACTACGTTTCCCTTGCAGCGAAACTGGTCTCTGTTAGCAGTGAATTCCCTCTGCAGCTCCCTACAGCCTCTCTCATCGACTAACCCAGATAATCCTCTGCTATCTGCCACATCTCAGTAGATCTATTAAACACACAAAAGTTCTGGTGTCCTTGTGTGTAACCAGGGTAGGTTGCAAGATTTTAAATCCCTCAGTGCAGGATACTGTCAAAGTTTTACTGAAAGTCTAAATAAATAAGCCACTTTTACTCATCTATTTCTCAGTGGGCTTTTCTTTTTTAGAGGTGAAGCATTGCTGTTCACTTGATGGGCTAGTTCAGATTACTGGTGATACAGCTGAGCAGGAGTTGATGGGACTCTGCGGTAGGTGATCGGATGTGGCACCCAAGAGCTTTGCCCAGTTGGGGTTGGGTCTGCCCACAGCTCTAGAGGAGGATGAGGACAGGTAGGGGTTCACAGTGACTTGCTTCCACGCTGAAGAAACCAAACCATCAGCCCAGCTCTCTGCCCGTGTCCCTCTGGCAAGCTTTGGCAGGCTCTGTCTCCTCTTCCACTCAGTCTTAGGAGGGCCAACAGAGCAGGTAGCACAGAGAGCGTTACTGCTGATGCTTCTCATTGCCTGTGTGTCGGTACCTGTCCCCCCCTTCCCCTTTCTCACTGCAAAAGGCTCTACTGCTCCTGCATGCCCAATGCAAACATTGCAGAAGGATGATTCAGCACTTGGCGGAGAATTGCAAAACGCCCGAGAGATTATTTTGAGCATCTTGGAGCGGCTCTGGGAAGCGACGGGGTGATGGGGGTCCCTGCGCTCCTCCATGTGTCAGCCGTGCCCCAGCAGACGTGGAGGCAGCCCTGGGACGTTCCTGCAGCCCTGCTGCGTTCCTGCCTCCGCAACCTGCCTGGCTGCTTTCCCCCTGCCAAAGCCCTGCAGCCCCGGCAGGGACCCGGGGCTCCCCTTTCCCTTCCGGGGAGCAGCTCACCTCGCAAAAGCGATGGAATACAATTTCCTTTTTCCACCATTCCTGGGGCTGTGCTCACGCCCCGTGCTCGCAGGGAGAGGTCTCCTGATGGGAACAGTCGCTTCCCCTGGGCTGGGGGGCAATAATCAAACCTGTAATTTGAGGGGGGCTACAAATTGTTGGTTTAGACGTGAAAGCAGCCGGGCTGTCTCCTGCCATGGGAAGCAGAAAGAGTCTGAAAGCATCTGGGATCAACGGCTGCAGGTCAGGGGGATGTATGTGGCCGTTAGCTGGTGAGGGGCTCCCTCAGGGGCTGTAGGACCTGCCTGACCCTTGGGGACACCGGCTGGGCTCGGATATTGGTATCTCCAGCGCTCCCTGATCCCGCAGAGCTCCTCTGCTGGCTTGGCCCTTTGCCCTCTCTGAGCCCACCGCACCATGCTGCGGGGCTGATGGGTGCTGTCCTGGGGGAAAAAACACACTGCTGGTGCTCTGGAGACCCTCAACAAGCCTTGGGGGGCTCAAGCCTGGCAGTTTAACCTGCAGAAGCTGTTTGGCTCGAGGTTCCTGTGATGAGGGCTGGGGGGGAGGTCTCCCTCCCTGCACTGTGGGGAGCCATCCCCATCCTCTGGTCTCGTTTGTTTGGGGCAGGTATCTGTTCAGCGGTGGGTTGCTCCACTTTCTTCTGGTCCTGCCCGTGTCCCTCCCTGCCTTCACTGAGCTCTCTTTGCGGGTCTTCCTCCATGGTCTGTACATGGGGCTGCGTGGGCTGGGCAGACCTGGACCAGGTTTCCCCTCCCGACCCTGTACAAGCGTGGCCAGAAGAATTGTCTGTTGAGACCAAATGCCTCCTGCCTTGTCCTGGCATCGCCGGCCAGTCCTGTTGGTGCTGAGCGTGGGGGAACCAGCCTGGAAACTCTCCCCTGGAGGCAACAGGGAGGTGGTGGTGGGGGAGCAGGGTCTTCCAGCTGCCTGCCCGAGGGATGCTCGAGAAGGGCATCTCACGGGCACGCACAGGTTCCCTGGTCCACCCGCCTGCTCCGCTCCAGCGGGGATGGGGGGGAGCAGGGGGGGCTCACACAAGGCTGCACCCACACCCGGTCTCGCAGGAGGAGCGGTGGCAGAGCGGAGCGGCTGTTGCTGGGCTGGATGATGGCAGAAGAGGATTATGACAAACAGTATTACCAGGGAGCGCTTCCCCCCTGCTTTTTTTTTTTTTTTTTTTTTTTTTTTTTTTTTTTTTTTTTTAGATTACTTAANTCAGATAATGCAGAACACATCCACGGAGATTTCGTCTCAGTTTTCCCCAAAAAAACCTTTCGTCTGTGATGAAGGCTGAGACATCTCCAGCACAAAGGATTCTTTTTTTTTTTTTTTTTAAGTTGTTAACGCCTGAAAAGAGGGGTTTAGGAGAGAACGACCTTCGGTGTCGGTTATAATCTCACCGCACGAGTCTCTAATATCCCTTGCTCGCACGAATACATACACCCAGCTTCCTCCAGAGCATCCTTCAAGAAAATCGATGAGGAAACGGGATTTGCCACGCTGGTCCAGCTCGCTCAGGATCCTCTCTGCTGAAGCGACCGGTCTCATGCTCCAAAGGTGAAAATTCTCTGCCACCCATGCAAACACTTTTGCAGCAGCCTGATGGGGAAAGAAATACCTTCGGAGCACTGCAGCCTCCTCAGCTTTTAAGTAAATGTTTTGGTCATCCCTCTTGGAGGGCCAAACCCTGTTACGCTGCTGCAAAAGTGTTGTCCAGGTTGAAATGAATTTAGGGACCGGATGGCAGGACTCGCTCCAGGCCCCTTCTGTCCAGGGGACCAGCTCTGGAAATCATGGCTTCAAACACAGCGAAGCAGAAGTCCTGTCTGATGGGCACTGTTGATGGTCACCCATAGAAGGATGCTGGCTGATTGTCCCGCTGTGCCTCTGTGTGCTCTTAAACCCTGCAGCATGAACCATCTCCAAGTGCTCTGTGATGCTGGGAGGAAAAAGTCACAGCCAGGATTTGAGCAGGGGGAGGTTGAACTAGATGATCTCCAGAGGTCCTGTCCAACCTCAACTACTCTGTGATTCTGTGATTGCAATTTTTTTGCAGATTTCTCCAATTTCTCCCCCGAGGATTGAGTCCATGGCTTTGGGAGGGCTTCCCTACTGCAGCACAGAGCAGTGTCAGGCAAATTTCAAACTCAAGAGCGCTGCATCCATTTTCCTGCTAGAGAAAAAATGGACCAAACCCAAGAGACCTTTGGTGTGGGCTTCAGTGCAGTCCTAGTGCCAAGGATGGAGCTGGACAACTTGAGGTGGACAATTTGTCTCACCTGGCTCCTGGGGGAAGAACATCTGACTCCCAGTTATGCCCTGGATCCAGAAAGACTGGTGCGTGGTACTTTGATCTGCTCTTTCCAGAGCCAGGGAGGTTTCCTGTGGTTTAGGTGACCATTTGGCAGCCCCCTATGACAGCATTGTGACAACTGCTCCTCCCTGTGTGAAGAAATGAAAGGGCAGTTTCTGACCTCTTCTACTTCCCACAGGTCCCACCAGCTGCATCTTGCTGTGAATGTGATTTGGACCCATCTCTGGAGGTGCCAAAATGTTGGATCCCTGGACCACGCTTCTCTCTTGTCCCTAGTGATGCTGAACTGACCTTGCAGTTTCCACGAGTACCCGGACATCTGGCTGGCTGGCAGCTCCATCCTACCAGTATTGCGGTTTTGGAGACTTGGGCTTGTGGTCACAGTGCAAGACGCCACAAGGTAGGTGCTACAAGCAGTGGGACCACACACCTGAGCCACATCATGGTGAACACCCTGACTGGGGTCAGGCAGAGATATCGGCACCTCTCTCTTTGTGTCCAGCCTCCGTGCTGGCCGGGGCTGTTGGCCAGCCTGATGCTGTCCTTCAGGGGTTTCCTTTCTCCGAGCAAGCTGGTCTGACTCGGTAATGCTTGACGCCTGTCCCTCTTTTGGGGAGGTAGGGCCGACCATCCTCCCCCCCTTGCGCTGTTGCTGCGGCTCCACGCCACGTGCTCCATCTGTGCTGGGGACACGGCGGCTCTTGCTGCCCACAGGCACGTCCCAGCATTTGCAGAGTTGTTTTAACTTTGCCCTTCTGCCTTCTGCTCACCATCTTCCAGATTTGCCCTTTCTGCTTTTCTCCACGCTGCTCTCTCCGGGGCCTCTCCAGCTCTAGGAGGGTATCTGGCCTCATGGGCAGGACATTCCCACTCTGGAATAGCTCCAGACTGTCCTCAGTGGGGCTGGAGAAAACTCCTGTGGTACCAAGGCAAGCAGCCTGGTAGTGTTCACTTTGGAAACCCCTCGCTTGTCCAAGCTGTAATGCGCTCAGGTCATGGTTATTCCTACCCAGGAACCGTGCAGCGGGTTAGCTTGACTTTTGTTTCTGTTAGCAATCATGCTGCTTAAAGAGCAGGTACCACAAAGGATTCTGACTCACTGCCGAGCGCAAAACAGGGCTGCAAAAACCAGCCCCTCACGTCCCACCGCCGTTGCGGTTCTTCTGGCTGCACCTCCAGTGGGCAAATGCAGTCCACTCGCAAGATTTCCTCTCCTGCTGGGCGCACGGAGGCATGCAGATCTTTTAATGACAGCTGAGATTTGTGAGTATTGACTTCATTATTCGGTGATTAAAATATTCCAGTTTCGTTGCGACACAGGGGTGCATTAATGATTTATAGTATTGCATTTTGATTCGACACCTTAGGAAACTTTAAAAGGGGCTCGTGCCATGGATTCTGCTGAAATCTGGAAATTAAATCTGAAAATTTAGTAGTTCATTGGCTTGAAGGATAGGAAAAATGGGCTAGATGCACCATGGAGAAAAAAAAAATCTTGAAGAGTCTTTGAAAAGCGACCCTAACCCAGACCGGCACATGGATGCACCCGTTGCCCGAGGAGGCGGCGCTGGCCCGGGGGGGACGGCGTCCATCTCCACACATGACAGGGGGCTGGCGCGTGGCTTGGCTGCTCTGACCCTCTGTCACTCTTCTCGAGGCAGCTTTTGCAGAGGTTTAAGTCTTTTCTAATGTGATGGGTCCTGGGAGCAGGGGGGCTTCCAGGAGCATTTCTGGGCCATGGGGGCTCCTAGCCCAGCACCGCTCCCCACGCCGCCGTCCCACCTCCCTGTGGACACTGGCCATGACCGTCTGGCCCAGCAGACCACCCCAACCCTTCCTCTTGCTCCTCTGGTGTAGGAGGCTGGGAGTGAGACGCAGGCGTGTCTTTGCTGTCCCTGCAGGGAATTCAGCATCGCTGAGCATCCATCTCCATCCTCTGCCTCACCTGCTATTATCAGCAAACACCTTGAGATGTTTCTCTGACTCTCTTGTACACGGTGGGGTTCCCCATCGATCGCTTTATTTCTTACCTCTGCTCTTAGGAGACCCCTGGGGCTGTGTCTTTTTCTCTTGCCTGTGTCCCGAGACAAGCAGGAGGGACAGCGAGGGGGGGATTGCGACCTGCCCCCCCGTGCAGGGTGTTTCAGAGGTACGAAGGAGAGGAGGGACATTTCGCTCCAGACGTGCCCGTCACAGGATCTGCCCCTTGAACTGCCGCAGCCTCAGCTCCTGGGGACCCCAGGTCCCCTTCAGGTGTGTCCCCCCCATCCCCTTTTATCCCCCCTCCCTTCACAGCCCAATTAGCTGTTTGCTTCAGGTACTGCAAACCTCACTTGATAAGTTTACCTAATTGCTTCACTTAAGTTAATTATTTCTCGGCTGAACAAGAAAGCAACATAATTGATGTCAAGGCGTATTTGTCGATTAATGTCCTGGGAGCAGGGAACTTGGCGCTCCCCCCCTCGCACCCTTCCTTCCCGGCTGCAGTCGGGAGGAGGCGGCCGGCAGCGTTCTGCTCCCTGCGGCTCCCGAACGTTGGAGGGGAGCGGAGCTGGGTGCTGCGCCTCGGGCAGCCCTGCCGTGGACGCGTGCCCTCCCGGGGCAGGCTGCAGTAACGCTGGTGATGCTGCCTCCCGCCCCCACCCTTTGCCGGACCCTGGGACCGCTGATAAATCCCGTTACACGGCACTGCCTGCCTGATGTACGGGTAGGGGAGGCGAAGGCAGGGAGGCTGCCCATGGGTCGGTAATAAGAGCAATTACCCGCGGCGCGGCCAGCAAACCCCTTGTGCATTAACCTATTGATGGGGAAAGAGATGACCCTGCATGGGGAGCAGCTTCACGGGGACAGCCACCGGCCAGGTCCAGACCATACCCCATGCAAGACCAAATTTAGCCCGTGCTCTGGCTGCGTGCCGGCTGGGGTTTGGGTCAGGACACAGCCTCAAGTGACTTCTTTGAGTCCTGGCTCTTCGCTGGGAGTTAGGATAGCTGGCGCGCCGCTATCTGAGGTCTCTCCTGCTAAATGAGGCTGGCAGCGATTTGCACCCACTTCTTTCTTTCGGAGGGTTTGGTTGTTTTTTTTTTCTCTTCCCTTTGCATCTGAAAGAATGTGAGGCAGTAGGTTAGCTTGTACAAAGCTTTCCCTGGGAGCGGCTGCCTGCTGGACTTGGGGTGAATGCCCCGGAGAAAACGCCTCCCGCTCCAGTGAAATCTTCCTCCCGTGACCTGCACCGGGAGGTGAACTTTTGTGCGAGAGAAAAATAATCCCCTTTGCTCACCGGGACTGAAAGCTCTGTGATAAAAGCTTTATTCGAGATCAAAGACATATGCTTGCTTTTTTTTTTTTTTTTTAAACTACTCCTTTAAACAAAAAGTTTGGTTTATGCTGGATTGAAGCTCCGAGCGGTGACAGCTCCGGAGCTCATCTTCCCGGCCGGTGTCGGCGGGGAGCGGGACGGTGTGGGGATGGAAGGTACCGTGACCATTATCCCAGCACAAAGAGGGTTTGGGGGCTCAGCTCCGTTTCCCGGTGCACAAAACCCACTCAGGGTTCAGGTTCCCTTTCAGTCCGGGGGATTATCCGGCCAGCTGGAGGAGGCGGGGGGGAGCCTGGGGAATGGTTTGTGTTTGATCTTGCTCAGCAGTTTCGTCTGTACGAGTGTCCGGCGGGGGCTTTGCTCAGGGGTCCGGGAAACCTCCTGCGATGGAGGTGACACAAAGGGCTGTGGGTTTTTCTTGGCAGTGAGCTGGTCAATGAGGGGAGTTGTTGTGCCGGTTTGCACTTCAAAAGCCATGAGATGGGCTTCCAAAACTGTGAGCTCAGCTACAAATCGCAGGGTTGTTTCTTCATTATCAGAGCCCCACCACTGGCACCCTTTTTGTTGCTTTCTTCCCAGCTGCAGACTTTTCCCTGCAGCCAGCCAGGCTGGTACCTCGTAAAAATCAAGCCAAAGTGCCTGTTTTCAGGGTGCTGGGTGTCCTGTATCAACACCCACCTCCTCAGGACATCCCACGCTGTGGGGTACCCTGTATCTGAGGGTTGTTGGGTGTACCCCAGGGCACCCACCTGCAGGACTCCCCACATCATGGGACACCCCCAACACATGTATCCCGTGTCTCTGGACACCCTTTTGTGTAAGACACCCCATACCCCATCCTGCAGTACAGACGGGCAGCTATAACGTGAGAAGCTCGACTGCCAGGACCCCGCGTTTCAGACAGTGAAACAAGTCCCCTGTAACCCTGCTTTCACCCCCAGTATTGATTTTCACATCACAGCCAAGTCCTCCTGTGTGTAAAATGGCAGAGGGTCTTTTACTTACTTCCACCGCTACATCCTCTCCGCGTTTAGCCTTTTGTAAAATGAGGGATCACAGGTCGAACTGTGTGCTCAGGATAACTCCTCTGAAGCTAATGGACTTACTACGGTCCCTCATTTCAGAGCTCAGCTCAGCAAACCTGGGCTCAGTGGGGGGAAAAAAACCACCAATCTCTCCAGGAATGAAATTCTCTGTCGAGTGCGACACGTTTTGCATAGAGATAAACTTGACTCTGTGTGGCTTCTGCATGGACCGGTGCCTCAGTTGTCCTCTTCGGTTCTCCAGGCACTGCTGGGCAGGCAGCCCACGAGCCCGGTCCTGGCTCTGCTGCATCCAGATCTGGAGCAAAGTGGTGGGTCCCACCTGTGCTGAGCGAGGGACGTCAGATGATGTTTGCCAGCTCGTTCTGCTGAAAATCTGTTGGTCCACAGGCCAGGCTATTGGGAAAGACCAACTTGCTTTACGCTGTTAGAGAAATAAAACATCAGGGTCAACCCTGATTCTCTAAAAGGTATCTGCTCTCCAGCATCCCTCCAGCTGGCTCAGGCACAACTGTCTCGCCACATCAGCGTTAGGCTGGGAGAAGATCATCCTCGGCAGGACCAAGGAGCCAGGAAGGGTGGACAAGCAGCTGTATGGCTGATAGGATGTCCCCACCTGCAGTCTGAAGCCTCCTTTACCTTCTGCTCTTGCTACACAACCTTCCCCTGCACCCACAAGCAGATGCCAACTTGGATGTGTCACTGAGAAGATGGCTACTGAGGTTGAAATGAGGGAAGGAGGAAGCCCAGGGGACTGGCTGTGTTTGGGATCTCGTGGTCCAAGCAGAGAGAAGGGCTTAGCCCACAGGAGTTAGCCCGCACAGGTTTAGCAAAGGGAGACAACTTTCCCTGTGCAGCCCATGAAGACCATGGCCATGTTGTAGGCTGCTACCCACAAATGGGTTTGAAGAGACTGACATAGGGATTGCTCCGGATCCCTGGTGGGCACAGGTCAGCAAACCCTTCACTGAGACTCACCACGGAGTGGGGTGGAAAATCAGCACAACCTCCTTATACATCTCTCCAGAGCCAGGGGTGATATGGACACTTGGTCCCACTGAAGTGTTGCAGGGCTCTACCTTGCAGCTTGAGGTCTGTCTTTCATTAAAGGAGGGCAACTGAGTCAGGATAGTTCTTCCCAGAGCTTGGGGAGGATTTTCCTTCCCTGGGAAGAAGATGCAGGAGGTTTGTAATGTGAGGAAGAGCTTCTCCGGAGGGCTGGGCCAACACCGAGCTTTTCTGCTCTGTTTTCTGTGGTGGAGCAATGTCCTTCTCCGTGCTGTGCAGCAGCTTGTACCAGCGTGGCTGGCAAGGACGTGGCCACAGGCCATGCAGAACTGTCTGAGAGCAGCCGGGGAAGAGGTGGGCAGAGGAGAGGGGCACAGTCCAGACCTCTTCCGAGGGAAATTGTCCTTTTCTTTAGAGTCAAAGCTCCACCATCGAAGGGGTCGTTCTGGACACAGGGGAACCAGCGGCACAGCAGCTGATGGAAGTGCACTCTCACTGGGTAATCCAAGAGCTCTAATGATCTGCCTTTGATCTCCTATTCAACAGGGAGATTTATTACAGCTTTCATTTCAAGTCAGAACGGATGAATTTCAGTGGACCTGTCGAGTGGCTACAATCTGGAGGCATTTATCTTTCAGGAGGAAGAGACAGTCTCCTCTCTTTGTCTCTTTGAAATGATGGGGGGAGACACGGTACCCAGCTAGCGAGGGTCAAATGATACCTGCTGCATGGTAGCAAGGTCCTCCTTGCTCAGGGCAGGCTCCCTGCTCCAGCTGTGGCACAGCAGCTGCTTCCGTGGCCTTTCTACTCTGGCACAAAGTTAATCTGCTTAATACATGTTGCCCTCCCTCTTCCCTGCTTTCGCAGACAGCCCAGAGGGGCTGAGATCCAGCATCTCGGGACAGGGCTCCCCGTGCTCTTTCCTGGACCCAAGCGCTGCTCTGGATCTGGAAGATGCCTCTGTTTCTCTAAGCAGAAGGTGGCCTGGAAACCTGGTGTCCAAAACCATCTCTTCTGGCTTGGGTTGCGCAAAGGACCTCTGTTGCATTTAAACTATTTTCTGCAATTTCACCAGAATCAACACCTCTTGCTTCTGACTGCTGAAGGATGCCGGGGGAAGCCTGTTTCAGACTTTTCCGTGTAGGTGCAGTTTAGCTGTCCAGTCCAACAGTATTTTCACTTGATGCCTCTCCACTGAAGCAGGTCTGCAGCAGCAGATCCTTTATACGAACACCGGGATGGCCTGTGCCATCCTGCGGCACATGGAAAAGCTGGGGACGTTGCTAAATAATAACGATTTTATCATGGCTAAGAGCCACAGAAGAGCTCTCAGGCATTATTTGCAGCCTCTTATCAATTTGAAGGCTGCTCCTTGGCAGGGCCTGCACCCAGCAGCAGCAATGGCAGGGGTGTATTTTCTGTTACATGTTGGCGCTGGTTTGGGATTTGGCTTGGGCTGCGAGATACGTTCCAACATGCTGCTTCTGCAGCTATTTCTCCCGGTCTCCAGAGCTGGTCCCGTTGCTTTGGTTCAC
This sequence comes from Pelecanoides urinatrix, assembly GCA_013400755.1. Classification (NCBI taxonomy): domain Eukaryota; kingdom Metazoa; phylum Chordata; class Aves; order Procellariiformes; family Procellariidae; genus Pelecanoides; species Pelecanoides urinatrix. The sequence continues at coordinate 336,708 of VZTQ01011400.1, forward strand.
TCTCTACCCCATCTCGTCCCCATCTCTCCCACCGAGGAAGAGGCTTTCACTCGGTCGGAGACTGCACCTTCCCGATGCTCTGTCTGTGCTGCAACGTTTGTCCTGGGAGCACTGCACCAGTGAAAACAGCACCCTTGCAAGCTCCCACCGCTGTCCTGACCATACCAGCCACCCTGGCCCGGCACCAGCGTGCTGATGTGGTCCCACCGTGCAGCTCTGCGTTGTGTCCCAGCAAGCTCTGCACTGGCAGTGGCACCTCCACCGTCGTGCTCCCTCCCATCAGCAGACAACAAAGAGGCTCCGACGTGCTTCTGCTCTTGAGCAGGGATGGGCTCTCCTGGGACAGGCTTGGCTGCCTTCCCTGGCTCCTCTCCGCTTCACGAGCCGTTGTCTGAGTACGCTGTCAGCCCCGCAGACTCCGTGTCAAGCCCTTGATCCTTTGCTCCAGCGGGACCTGTGGTGGCAGCGGGAGATCTTTCCTCTCCTTTCTTCCCTGGTTCCTTTGAGGATCTTGAGCTCCAGGAGCAGGGCAGCAGCAGGATTGCTGGGCTGCTTGGGTCCCCTTGGCCATGTGTGGTCCCTCAGGACCCTGCTGCTGGCCCCGGTCACACATCCCAGGGAAAAGCCACATCCCTGGACCGGCACAGCTCAGTGGCATGCAGGGGTTTTGGGTGGAGGGGAGCTGGGTACCAAGCACTGGTGCAGCCAGCGGCAGGAGAGATGCATGCAGTCCATGCAGACAAAGAACAAGTGCTGCGGAGAGGTGGCACCATCCCAAAGGGCCTTTTGAGGAACTGGGATGCAGCCAGAGTGCTGGAGTTATCCAGATCCATTGCACAATGGGGTGGACATGGGACTTTCTGGGAGCAATGCCTGACCCAGCTGGTTGCATCTCTGTAGCTTTGGTTTGTTATAAGGGCTTCGTTGGTTTGGGCTCTGCAGCAGGACAGGTTAAGCCAACTTAAACCCAGGGTGCTGAGCTAAAACCTTTTCTTGCTCCTGACCGTCATGCCTGCTTCCTGGTGTTCATCTGCCTCCCGCCGGCGGTGGGATTGCCCGCGATTTGCACGGATGGATGCTGGTGGCATCACGCCGTGAGCCCTCTGCCACGTGCCCGGGGCTGCTCCGCTGGCCCAGCACAGCTCCGGTCGTGGGTTGTCCCACTGTGCCGTGCAGTGTCCAGGGTGCCCCGAGGGGTCTTGGGATCAGGGGGGCCCGTGAAAACCAACATAGTCCTCCAGCACATCCCCGAGCCGCACACGTGAGGGTGTAAATCTGCCTGCAGGGGATGTGTGACCTGGTCCCTGTACCTCATCCCCATCTATTTCCAGGCTACCCCGCTGCGGCCGTGCAGCGCAGCCGCGATTTGTTTGTGTGGGTGGCAGTGGCGGGGGAAGAGCCACCCGTTGTCGATCTGTCCCCTAATCCATCCTGCAGACAAACGGCTGCCTGCCTGCCTGGCAGGTAGCGCCGGGAGGGCTGTTGCTCCCTGCCAGGGTTTGCTAAAGAGCAGCCCACCGTATTGATTGGCCCTGTCACCGCTTGAGGGATGTGTTCTTGCCTCCGGCATTAGCAGTCTGCTCGTGTGTTGGCTGCATCAAGGGCCACCAAGGTCTCCATCCCCGGCAGGTGCAGCGGGGACAGGGCTGGGGCTCGTGGCCACACTCCTGCCCCAGAAAGCCAGACCACGAGGATGGCCGAGGTAACCTCAGCAGTGCAGGAGGGGGAAGAAGACGACCCAGATGGTGTTGTGTCCAGGGATTCAGGAGATGAGGAGGTGCTTGGTGAGCACGTCTGGTGAGGTCACCATGAACACACGGTAGAGGTGTGGATCCTTCCAGCTCGTGCTTTGTGCCTGCTGGATTTGATAGGCTTCAACGTCTTCAGTGGGATCAAGGATGCAGGAGGATGACTGGGGCTGGACAGTGATTTTTTATTTTGCATGCAAAATGCTGATTTGCTAATCTCAAAGCTGTTAGTATGAAATGGCTTGGGCAAAAATACCTCTTTGGAAAAAATCGGATTCAGGAGTCTCCAAATTTCTAAAGCGACCCCTTTGGATGCTGTCAGACTGGAGGTGCTCAGGGTCTCTTCATTCAGAGCTGGTCTGTGCTTCGACTACCCATCGAATGGCGATTCCTCTTCTCCTGGTTGGAGATGCAAAACTTGTTCACAGCCCTTCATGTGCTTGTGGGGACTGGGGCACGTTTGCTGGGCCCGTGCTCTTTGCAGATGTTATTTCTGCTTCTGGAAGGAAAACAGTGATCCAGTACATGCGAGGGAGTTGTGATGGGCTGCACCAGCCTATCTATATAGTATCAGGCTCTGCACAAGCCTTTCCAAACTCTGCTCGCTCGTGTTAGTGGGTTGTTTATTTATCTCTTGAATGGGTAAATAAGATACATGTAGTTTTCTTTCTCATCTGCCCTCTCATTAACATAATGCTGAGCAGGAGAGCAGATCTGAGTGGTGCTGTCAGACTTCATTACAGGGATCCTGCCCAAAGAGACACGTAGCTCTGGGAGCTTGCTGCAAGGCCATCCGTCAAGGAGGCCCAACTGTCCCTACACAGAAAAAATGTCAGAGCCCCAGCAGAGAGGAGAGCATGTGATTCCCTCAGCCCAGCACAGACTGAGCTACTCTTGCCATTAATCCTTCCGGAGAACGTGGCTCCTTTCTTGGGTAGCGTTAAAGAGATCCTTGTTTTCTAGTTATACATCTGCACTCATGGTGCAGTCACCCAATTTCTGCCTCTTAAGCTGCCCCAGTAGATGCTGGGTTATTCACCACCAGACATCAAGGCTGATGCCAAACCCAAATGGATGACAAAGCTTTCCACGAACACCGTGAAACTATGTTTGCCTCCCTGACAAATCCTTTCTTTCAGCAAGATGTTGAAGGGATGCTCTCTACAGATTGTGCGTGTTGGTTTGAAGATCCCCCTGGAGCAGCAGACTGCAGAAATTTGGACTAGTTCTTCCCTCCCCACAGGGCACAGACCAAACCCCCCCTGCAAACAGCTCATGACCTGGACTTCTCCCTCCATACCCATTCTGCAAAACCAGCCTTTTTGCCCTGCCTGCAGCAGAGGAGGTTAATTGAGCTACATCTGGGAAAGACCTCCAGAAGGAAAGCTGTAGCTGTAGACATGCAGAACGAGGACACAAAGAGACACAAATGAAGAAATGGGCAGCAACCTGGCCCACGATCTGCAAGGGCTGAAGTAAGCAAGATCCTGAGGGGAGGCATCACCCTGTAATCACCGTTGCCTCCCAAAGGGTGTTAAAGCCAGTTTGTTATCACTGGTGCTGGAGAGAGGATCATTGACTGACGTCCCGTGTCCCCTCTGTCATGAACAAGTGATCCTGGCCAGACCGCTTGGACACTCGTGGGTGCTGGGGGTGAGCGGACCAGGTCATCTTGGAAATGGCATGAAATAAAATCCCCTTCCCATTCATGCAGTCTCCCACTGAGGTTTTTACATCAATTTCCTGCATTTTGAGCTTATCGACAGGATCTTTTCTGGTAAAAATAAGCATGTTTAAATGGAGAAGTCTCAAGATCACTTCCTGATGAGTGGGACATTGTGGCCATTGCACTGGTCCCTGGACTGACACCGTGTCTGTGCCTGGGATGCGCAGCCCCTGCTCCCTCCTCCATGTGATCCCATGGGGAAACAATCCCATCTTTCTCACGAACTTGCCAAATCTCTGAGGAAATGTCCTGAAAAGGGACTCCCATGACACACAAGGGTGTCTGGGCTCAGTGAAAGGGGATATTTGGGGAGCTGACACCCCGGCTGGTGGGACCCTGTCCGTTCTTGCAACCACCACATGGGAGAGCTGAGCTGGAAACCTCCCCAGGCTTGGGCTTGCAATACAAGGACTGCTTGGCACGTGGCTGTCTCTTAGGTCATTAAAGCAGAAACCGGTGACGTTTCAAGCCTTTCTCCCTAAGAAGAAGTGGCAGACGCAATGAAAAGTTAATGACGGTGGCTGTGCCTTGCCGAATCCGGGCTCTCCCTTTCCCTGCCGTCCTCTCCGCTCTCCAATTAACGCCCCGGCTGGATGGCCGGGCCAGGGCGCGTTTGCCAAGACAGGAGGCGGCGGGGCAGGGGTGGATCGGAGGAGGCACCAGCTGCTCCTCTCATCGCACGGAGCAGATGAAAGGAGCAATCCTCCGTGTGTCTGATATGGGAACAGGGGCCCCTGCACTGCCTCCTCCTCTCCTATCGCAGCCGGTGTCTCGGGAGCCGAGCATTACAATGGCCGCAATAAGGAACATGGCCGCTATTGTTATTGATGCCGGGTGGTTTTGGCGCTCGGGGGGGAGGGATGGAGATGTCTGTCCCATTGGGGACAGGATGCTGCTGCCCTCGCCCTGGGGCGCACACCCGCTGGCACCCCCCTGCAGAGGGACGGTGACTGCCGCGGGAAAAGCAAAGCAATCGGAGCCTACAGCATCCCATCCTCTGGCATCAGCTTAGAGAGAGGGCGATTAACAGCTCAGAGACGCAAGAAATGTGTTTCTGGCATGGCTTTCTGGTCCTACTGCCTTCCCATGCAGGCTGCTGGCAGCCAAAGTGACGGGGTTTTTGGGGGAATGCAAAGGGACAAGGTGAGACACCGAAAACCAGGTTCGGAGGTTTGAGCCTCCAGCTCAGGCAGCGCCTTGCTCAAGGTGATCAGGATGTGACACCAGCTGGCCACCGGCTTGCCAAAAGCAACAGCGGTGAGATGTGCCCAGTGATCCCTGGGCACTGCTTCTCCTTCCAAGTCGGAGGCTCAGGACCCTTGGCAAACTGCAGTTGCTGCTTCAAGCCCTCCTCCTGCCCGGTGGATTTTGAGTTGCACAGCAGAAAGAGATGCTCACAGCCCTGGCACCACCTTCCCTGCTTGCTGCTCTCGCCTGGGAAATTGGGGTGGTGGGCTATACACAAAACAGGCTGCATGACCCCCAGAAAGTCCCCACCCCCTTCAGACAGTTTTGGTGTTGCACCCGACCAAGGCTGGGAAATGCAGCCAAACACCAAGAATTAACCAAGACGGTGGAGAAAAAACTTCTCACTATCAACCCTGATGGTGTAGTTGTTCGATTGAGCCTCCTTGTGCCACTTTGTCAGAAATCCAGGGCAAATCCACAGTAAACAGCCAACAGTTTGGAAGAGACGTTCAGCCCCGGACTGTAGCGACCTTTCTAAAGGTTTCTAAAACCTGCAGCGAAAGCCTCTGCTCAGCAAGTGCCATGTGTGCTTGCCATGGCAGGAGCTCATCTCTCCGTCTGTGTTGGTGCAATTTGCATTAGCCCAGGCAAATGTCACAGGTTACGTGCTCTGGGGCAAGTTCTGCTCCATCTTCTCCTGCAGTTCAGGGGGAATTGGACACACTTCTCGCCTCTGACCCGCTCCCAACCCCTCTCAGAGCCGCGTGAAATCTGCAGCCGATAGCTCTTGGCTTGAAGACTTTATGTGTAAAGACGCAGGAGTGTTACTAGTGCCACTCAAAATCCCATCACATCAGCTCGGTAATGAAAGAAACAGCTCTATCCAAAAGCAGCTGACATCTCAAGGTTTTGGGCTGACAGGGAAACCTCTGCTTAGAGATTCAGGGCAGGCAGAGGAAAACTGGATGCCCTGGGCTAGCAGGGCTGGCGAAAGAGCCAGCAGTGGCTAGCTACCTCCTGGCTAGGCAGCAACGCTGTGCTCAGCCTCCCAGGAGAGGGGAGGATGGTGCGGAGCAAAGCCTGGGGGAAGAGGGTTGGTACTCATCCTAAGGGCCATTATTTCTGGGCAAATATCTGGGTTGGACTGAACTGGAGCTGGATGCCAACCCAGTTTTGTCTCTGTTGAGAAATATTCACTAATGGGAGATACTACAGCTGTTCTCGGGGCCACTGGCCACCACCTCACTGTGGCCAGGCACTGGTTTCCAGTGTCCCGGTGTGCTTCCCATCGTCCCACCACGCTCTTTGGTCGTGAGGACCTTGGGGGCTGTAAATCTCTGCCTTCATCCCCGACAGGCGCCCAACTTGGAGGTGCAAGGCACATGGGGTTGGTGTTAGGCGGAGCCGCTACTGGGACTGACCCTCTTTTTCAAACTGGTGCCAGATGGTCAAACAGGGGTGGTCTGTCCTGGGCTCCTGCTGCGCTGCTGCGGCTTCCCAGGGATGGTCTGGGGGTCTCCAGGGCCCTTCCCTGGGTCTCAGCTACCTCTGGGGCAGCAGGATGCTGACTCCAGTCTGTCTGGAAGGTGCTGGAAAAAGCGTGGAAAAAGCCAGCGTTCAGGGGACCGGACTTGCTTTCGGGGGACTGATCCTGGCTCTGCCATCCTCCCCAGAGGGCTGTGATGAGCTGCATGTCCTGCACATCACTGGGAACCACCAGTCCCTGGACTGGGACTGGAGAGGGCCCCTCTCCCCTCATCACCAAGCTGGCTCAGCTAACGAGGCAGCTCCTCATTTGCATGGGCTTGCGATGCTGCGGCCGGGAGGTTGGCTCCGAGGGCACGAATGTGGGGCCAGCGCTGACCTGTCTGTGCCGTCTTCTCTCCGAGTGCCAGCCCGTCCCCCTTAATGGGGAGCTTCGAAATGACTCCTTCATTTCTCCTAATGCAAAAAGAGCCTGGTTTGAGGCGGTCTTTGTGCAGAAGCAAACTGTCTCTGCTCCCTGGAAAGGCAGTATTGTGCTGTCTCTGGCACTCCAATATGCTAATACACCAACTCCCTGCAATTTCATTTTCAACAGGGACTAATTTAAAAGAAATGACCAGCCTGCCAGTGGACTTCAAAGATATCTTTTGATGAGTTTTAGCAGCTTCAGCAAAACTCTAATTTGAATTTCAGTGGCTGCCGTGTGATTTTCTCGGTGACAGTTAAGAGAGATGATAGCGCCAGCTCCATCTGTCATTGGAGCCTCTTCTCTTCCCTCTTTTCACTGATTTGTTACAGAGGGGGGGAAAGGAGAGAGGGGAAAAGTTGAAAGAGAGGGTGGCTGGGTCCTGGTGCCCTTGCGCAGAGGCGCACAAAGGGGAAATGCGGAGCTGGGAGGTGGGAGGAGGCGATGGGGGGCCGCGGGGCAGCATCCCTGCCAGCACCGGCAGCGCGCTCGGCAGCGCCGGGGGTTTTGACAAAGCGGTGTAATGGCTCAGGCAATCCGGGTTAAACTGATAACAGCACAGAAAACGCTTTCACGGGGAAATCAGCAAGCGTTTTCTGTCCGAGTCGGTTGCCCAGGCTGGCAGCCCAGGGAAGATGAGCTCTTGCGGCAGGGGAAAATGGCAGGCAGGTTTGGGGCTCGTCTGTCAACAACCGTCCCCCTTGCAATCTCGCACCCTGGGTGCTGCGATCCCCTTCGTGGTTCAATGCGTTTCATTTGGGGTCGTAGCAATAGACGGCAAGATCCAGCAGCCGGAGTCTGCGAGCTGCAGCATGGCCAGGACTGGGGCAACATGTCACCCAGTCCTGGTGCTGGTGAAGGACTGGGGACAGAGCACCACCAGGCAGCGGGGCCAGTGCAGGGACTGTCTCCATCTCATACGTTGGTCCCCCACCCCACCACCGCAGGCATCGCTCTCTACAAAGGCGGCAGAGCCTCCTGGGTGGATGCAGAACAGCTCCTGCTCCCCCTCTCCTGTCTGGAGCTGCCCCTGTTATGGTTGTCACCCGTGATTTCATGCTCCCTCTTACATCTTTAGTTTCCCTTGTCAGAGACAGCTTCATCGCGGGCTCCCCTGCGCCTTGGGGAGTCCTCTCACGCTGAGCTGGCAGCTTTGGGGGCAGAGGCGCTGCAGCCTTTTGTTCCCGGAGACCTGGATTTACATCCTCCCTCTGATGCCCGTGGACAGAGCTGCGGCCGGGCGCGTTTATGTGCCAGTCCCAGCATCCGAGCTTGCCCTCCTCTCACAGGGAAGCCCTGGCCCGGATGACAGGAGCCACTCGGGGCTGCTCTGGCTGGCCAGGGCATCGGGGTGGTGTAGGAGCGGCTGTCAATCCCACTGTAAACCCCAGGCAAGCTGATCAGGACCTGTTCAGCTCATGTAAAATCTGGGATTAGAGTCTGGTTCGAGTGCCCCCCGCTCCCGATTACAGCTGCTCCCAGAGACCTAGGCCAGGAGTCACGCTGGCAAAGCCTTGTTTCATGCATGCTCTCTGGTACTTTGCATTGCCAGCTCGTTCCTGGGAATGGGATGCTCCCAGTTCAGGTTTCTTAGTGGTGAGCATCCCGCTAGTGCTCCACCCCTGCCCTGGCAGAATAGCCTGGAGAAGGAAAGTATGTGCCCCATGCGCACACATGCATCCCAGCAAAGTACTGGCCGTGCACCCTGGAGCTGTGCACTCCCAAATCTCTGGGAGCCCAGTACTGCAGGGGTCAGTGCCAGGAGGTGCTGGTGTGGGGCATGCCATGCTGCCAGAGCGGGCAGCAGGACCCCGAGAGCTGGAGGCGGTATCTCTCTGCGGGGTCTGGATGCAGAATGTGATGCACTGGGGACCATCCTTGGCCGGAATGGGCTGCACGGATGCCCTGCCAGCTTTGCAGGGGTCTTTGCACCATATGAGAAGTTCACACAACAAGGAATTAGACAGGACCAGTGAGGAAACCCTGAGAAAAAGACAAGGAGAGCAGGCAGGTGAGAGCATCCTGGAAAGCAGCTGTGAGGCAAAGAAAGGGTTGTACCCTGCGCCGGCTGAGCCCAGGAGCTATCGACTGCCAGTACTGATGGTAGAGGCAATGGCGCTTCCCCGTGATTCCAAGCTCTTTTCAGGTTAGCAAAGCTGATCCTGCTACTAACGATGGCTAATGAATACAGTGCTCGCCCATCCCACCCTCAGGTGATACCCCAGGAGTAGGTGCGGGCTGGTGACCCCCTGCAAAGCATCCCTGCTGCTTCCATTGTCTCCCGCAGCAAAAAAGCCGGGGTCAGTTGTCCTCTAAGCCCGTCTGACAGTGCTGCCGAGGCTCCGCGGCGGAGACCGCGGCTCCCGGAGTCAGCCTGCCGCTCTGAGATCCGCCGTGAAATCGCTCCGACGTTAGGCACTTCCTAATAAAGCTGTCACAGACACCCCCATTATCTCTTGGCCCAGCCCCCTGCCCTCTGTTTAACCAGATAATCTGCTTTTTAAAAATACATTTTTCCTCTGGCTCAGTGGAAGCTCAGGTCTGTCCCAGTTCCTTGTCACCGAGGCGCGCTGAGGAATTATCAGCACGCAGGCCTTTTTTATTTTTCTTTGTCATTGTGTGATACTGAAAAGTCTATTTTGTGGCTAATTATGCTGGCATCTGCGTGCCTCCCTCGGCGTGCATTTGAGTTTGTCCCCGCTGCAGTGGAATAGCCTGTGCGGGGAGGCATCTCTTTCCATTAGACATGCAGAGATCAGACCTGAAATTTGCCCCAGCCCTATGCACAATGCTGATGTTCAAGGTCCTCATCCATCCTTTTGTTCTCCACCCTGGGAAATTCCCTTTTCTCTACCATAACCTGGGGGATGAGTGGGTTTTCTCGCCAGCAGCAAGGTCTGCCACCAGACGGTGGTTATGGGATGTGTCAGGATTTGAGAAGGTTCCTGGGATCAGTCTGAAAATGTAGAACATGGGACCATGGTCATCCCTTCCTTTCCTCCAGCCTGGGCATGTCCCGCTCTGCCGGTGCCAGAAGCCGGAGCCTGAGTGGCCGTGGGTCTGCGGGTAGAGCCAGCCCGGCCCCGCGCTGCTCCCCTGCCCATCGCCCCGAGCAGGGTGGCCAAGTGGGGCAATGCCCCTGCAGATGTCCCTGCCCCTTACACTCACCCCAAGAACCACGGTGTGAATCTGTTCCCCTTCTCCACTGTGCCCAGCCCAGGTACTTGCCCGTGATGCTTCTAGGCATGGTGGGGACAAACAGCACCGCTGTCTAGGTTGTTTCCACCACGTGGAGAAGTGGGGTAAGCATTAGGGTCATTAATCACTTGTGAAGTGCCATAACGGTCCCACTCTAAGGTTTGCCCTTCAGAGAGGCTCCCTGAGCCCAGCAAGCGTTCGGGCAGAGCAGCGTCGCCCTGGACTGTCCTCAAGGCTGGCACTTTCTCTCTGCTTTGGTCAGCTGGTGGTGGCCCTTTCGTTACCTGACCTGGCTCTACGGGGAAGGGCTAATCCTGTGCTTTCATTCTTCAGTTTTGCTGAGGGGTAGAGGGGGGAGTCACCGTAAGCCCCACCATTTCCAGGCTGTGCTGGTGGTGCTGGTCAGGCTTGGTGTGACACATGGTCATGACCTGGAGACCACACTCAATAATCGTTTGGCCATGAACTGGAAGACCCCAACGACCAGCTGCAATTGCTAATGGTTTGGTTAGTCACAGGGGAAGCGTGGCGTAAAGCATTGCACCATGCTCTGCGGGTCATGTGAAAAAGGTGAAATATCAGCCTGGAGGAGAGGCTGATTTATATTCCAGGACTGAGCTACGGTCTCATGGGAGGGTGATGTATCTAAACCCGCTCACCTTGCTGAGACAGAGCACCTGTAGCACCTGCAGACCTCACAGAGCTGGAGGCAGCTCCAGATATAATTACCCAAGTTCACACTTGTGTCTGGGGTTAAATTACTGCTTTGGAGAACTACTGGAGCAAGACTGCGGATTCGTGTCAGATAAGGAGTCTGACATTGTTTTGCAGAATAAAAAAGAGCCTTATCCGGAATGTGGCAGCTTGAGTGTTTGTTGAGCTCTGCAAGCAGCTGACTCTGCAAGCGTTGGCCATGGCTGGGGAAGGCTGCCTGCCGAACCGCGGATCGGAGGGATGCTGCCCTGCAAGGAGACGGGTCCCAACACGGCTCCGTTGAGGGTAACGGAGAGGCTGATCCACGCAGCATGAGCCTGGCCTGAAGGAAGGGCTATGAGCATGATGCTGGCAGTTCTCTGATGGCTGAGACGGGACCACGCCATGCATGAGCCACAGCTGGAAATGCCTCAGAGCTGCTGCTCTGAGCCTTGAGATCCAGGAGCAAATTAATGGGGAGCCATGGAGAGACACGTGGTGCATCTTCTTACACTGGCATGAAAGGATGAAAAGAAGGGAATTAAAGAGGGCAATGCAACAGCTAAGAAGAGGATCATCTGAAGCTGGGAGCAAGACCCTCGCAATGTGTTTTCGATGCCCCTGCATCAGCCCAGGGCCTGGGAACCGCAGCAATGAGCTCTCACCGGGGGATGGTATCGCTGCTAAAAGGGAGGAAATGACTTTTTCCACATGCATTAAGACAAGACACGCCAGCATGAAGGAAGATGTTCCACGTGCCCAGAAATGCACGGGGAACCGCTGCGTCCCGGTGTCTCATCACAAAAGATATGGCAGAAAGTGAAATCATGAAAATGATAATGGGTGGAGAACGATTTCCACATGAGAAGAGAGAAGAAAGGAGCTATTTAGTTTGAGACGGGCTGAATGAGAGAGAACACAGTGAGATGGAGATAATAATGAATGGGACAGGGAAGACACATCCACCAGTCACCCTCGACAAAGCAAGAGGTGTGTGGAGAGCTGAAGGGGCCCTTCTTGCAAATGGATGCGAGAAAGTGCTTTCTGGCAGAGTTCAAGTGATCTGCCCATGGGATCCAGAGCAGGAGGAAGCAGAGGGCAAAGTACCAGCTCATTTCTGCTGGGGCCGCCTGCATCTGCCTCCATCTCCCTCCACCTTCACACCAGCATTGAGCAAGGCAGGATCTCTGATCTGCTGTTTGCTCCCCAAAATGGCAGTGATCCCCCGCAGCTCGCTGGTGTGGTGTTTCCCTCTGGTGTTGCGCCAAGCAGGTTGCGGCTGTGGCTGCTCGTGGGCACAAAGGCCACGGTGACTCCTTTTGGGCTCTCACTGCAGATGAGTTGGCCGGGTATGAAATGTCTGGATTCCCTCTGGCAACAGCTCTGAGACAGCATGGGACATCATATGCCTTCCAAAATAACTGTGTGGCCCAAGACACGGTGGACACAGCCACGGGGGCTGGAGTGCCCCTACCCCAGCTGCACATTCCCACCTCACCATGTTGCACCCCAAAGCAGTGAATGCAAGTTGGGGTGAGTTCAAAGGCAGTTCCCTGCTGAGTCCTGGCCACTCAGTGCATGTGTTACTGGGCAAGAGGCTCTGGAAATTGGAAAATACTGCCTGAGACACTGGGGGGTACTCCAAATTAAAGGTGGTGGGTGATGGGGGGCTGCATCGCACGGAGGCTCAGAGGAGGGTGTGATGTGGACATCGATATCCAGAGGATCCCTGTAGGATTTAGGAGTGGTCAGAAGGGAGTTACCCACCCAAAGTGAACGGGGAAGGAAAGCGGTGTTAATAACATCTTTTTGCATGTCCCTTCTGTCACCTTTCCCCAGTGTCAGAAAGCAGTGTGGCTCCTTCACGGTGGGATGGGGAGTCGCTCTGTCCTGTCCCTGGGGAGAGGGGAGCCGCCAGATCTCTGCGCCCTCTCCCTGGGGCGCTGCTCCACTGGGCACACTGGGCACACTGGGCATACTGGAAGCTGCTATCAAGCTGCTGAAGGAGCCGATCCACAGCCCCATACCCCTGAACCCGCACGGTGACAGTGACAGTAGCGGTGGGTGGTGATGCTGCGGACGGGGTCGTGGTGCGTGTGCGAGGCGCACTGCTCCCGCGGAGCTTCGTTAGGATCGTTTGGGTTTCCTTTTTTTTTCCTGGGGCTGCTGGCGTGACACTCCAAAAGGCTCTGCCGCCACGGGGAGGTGCTTTGCACAGCATTTCCATCCCAATTCGTGTCCCCTGCTGGGAACCACCTGTGCCCCGGCCTCGCCATCCCCTTTTGGGCCAGACGGAGCAGGTGGGGACGGAAAAGACCTGAGGGCTGTTCCTCCTCGCTGCATCCCCATGGCATCCCCTAAGGTTTCCCTAGCCACGCTCCACTAAACAACATCACCTTGTCGTCTCATCTCGCTGCAGAGCATCTTCCCAGCTGGGTGGTCGCAGGGGCAGGTCCCCACCAGCAGCCCATCAGCACCGAGGAGCGATGCTCGGGGCGAGCTGCGGGGAAGCCTCACTGGCTGCTGCTGCCTTCAAAGCCGCGTCTTCCCAGGATGAGGCAGGTGGATCAGAGTTCAGCTTTTCTGCCAGGTCTGAAAGCAGTGCTTTTAAATGAACACCTGGGACCAATCCAGAATAATATTGGCTTTTTTTTTTTCTCCTTTTTTTTTTCTTTCTTCCCCCCAGCATTTCCCACAAATCAAAAAGAAATTGGTTTTGGGGTGATATGAGTGATTTGGGGGATTTGGCATCATTTAAGGCTCAGGGGCTGCAAGGAAAAAGGATACACGAGCAGAGAGCTGGGATGGGTTTTAAAGACTACGGACTTTGCAGATGCCCTGCCAGGGGGAAGGAGAGCACGTATCCCCAGAAAGTTTCACGCAGCAGGCGATACGAGGAGATGCATTGCATTTCCTTGCCAGCCACAGCCTGCTGCGACACCAGGTGCCCACCAAGGAGATCTGCGGCGCTGCTCCTCTCTGGTGCCTCCCAAGTGCTCTTCTGGATCCACCGCCAGGCTGGGGCTGGGCCAGCATGCGGCTGGGAGGATTCTTGCCAGCCCCTCCTGTGTATCGATCCAGAGGGCACGACTCTGCGGTCCGGTGCATCCCTCTGCTTTCCATCTGGGAGCGCCTCCACGTCCCGACACTGACGGGGTAATTGCAATATTGTCATGACATGCTGAAGATCAAAGGCTGGGTGCAGGGGAGGTGGCAGTGGTGGTAAGAATAACATGCAGTTTGCATTTAGAAAGCACTTAAGAAGCAATTATCCAGTGCTGGGAGCCCTGGCCAGAGAGTGTGGCTCATGTATTTTAATGCGTATTTCAAAGAGATGAAGATTGGTGCCCAGCGGGAGGGCTGGCAGCCGTGGAGCAGCTGTGAGCAGCTTGCGCTGGGCCAGGCTGCACCGCAGTGGCCTCACGCGAAGCTGCGGGCTGCCCTCATCCCCTGCCCCTCGCCGCATCGAACCATCTCTCCCTCTGGATGAAGGGTGAGGAGGAAGAGGGAGTCTGGCATTGCCCTCGAGCATCACCGCTCCAGGGCAGCTCCTTGTTCCTGGAGAGGGAGATAGTTTGTGTTGCTGTTTCGGATGGGATGCTGGGTTCTGCTCCAGTTGCAGCACCCAGCTGCAGCGATGCCAGCTTTGCTGCGCTGGCACAGGGGCTCAGGATCATTCTGGCATGCTTGTCCCAGCTGCCAACCACAACGGGCCTGTCTCAGCCTCTCCTGTTTGCAAACCCCAAAGCAGCTGCGCATTCCTCTGCGATGAAATCCAGCACCTCCGGTGCAGCGCACGGTGCTTCAGCCCTGCTGATGGCTTCCCCGAATCAGCCAGGCCCCCCGCCTCTCCCCGGCTCAGCAGCACTGCATCGCCGGCTGCGGGAGGACAGTGATCCTGCCGGCTCCCTTTCTGCTTAGCAGTGGGCATTGCTAATGGAAAAGACTCTTTAGGGAAAGAGACCACCTAGGAGAGGCAGCCTGGTCCTTGTTTTCTAATTAGAAGCAGGCTTACACAGACTAAATGGGTTAACCAGTAATGAATAAATTATTGCTTGTAATTATCTTCTTCAGTGTTGGTTGGAGCAGCAAAGAGCACAAGGGATAACCCCCTAACCTGAGCTGCAGACCTGTCGTCTTCGAGGGAGCATCCCATGGAGACCTCCCAGCTCCTGGGCTGCCCCAGCAACGCCCCAGGGCAAACCCATCGGTGGGTTGATGCTGAGCTGGACCTTCAGCATCCTTGTGTCAGGAGGCGAAGGACACTGAGAGGGCAAGTGGGTGCAGCTGGGATCACAGCACGGATAGGGCTGGGGGCATCACAGCACGGATGGGGCTGGGGGCATCACACGACGGACGGGGCTGGGGGCATCACACGACGGACGGGGCTGGGGGCATCACACGACGGATGGGGCTGGGGGCATCACACGACGGATGGGGTTGGGGGCATCACACCACAGATGGGGCTGGGGGCATCCCGGGTGCTCAGGCACCCCTGTGCAGGGCACCCCATCCCCTCTGTGGGACCAAATGGAGCTTGCCTTGCAGTGAATGCAGACGTGTCTGGACGGGGCTGCCGGCATCGCCCCCAACCCATGCTCCGGCTTGACGGGCTGCTGACAGCCCCAGGCGGGGGCTCCCCGGCCATGGGGCTGGCAAGGGCAGGCTCACAGCCCCGGCACGGCGCTGGCGCACACCCCGGGAGGTCTGCCCCCCACATCCACCCCGGCATCTGTCCATCAGGCCATCCCCGGGGGGCTTCATCGCCCCAACCTGCCACTGGCGCCCGCTGCCTTTGACAAGTCTCTCCAGTGGAGGTCTGACAGTCTGTTTCAGGTGATGAGGGTGCTGGGGCGGGGGGGGGCACAGCATCTCACTGCGGTGCTTGAAACGCTTGTCCACATCCCGCTTGGGTCCCCGGCCCCCCGCCTTGCTGGGGGATGCTGTGAGCTGAGATCAGCACCCATGGCACGACTCAGTGGACCCCGCCTGGTGTGCTGCCTTCTCCTCCCAGCATCACCTCCTCCGCTCACCAGGGACCTCGGGCTTCTGGAAACACTTTGCTCTGAGCTGTGGGGGTGCTACTCTGCTTTCCCAGGGGCTCAGAAAAGCTGACGGGGTGTCCCCAAAGACCCCCAGCAACCCCTGTCCTTGCTCCCCTCTGCCTGTCAGAGCAGGGAGTGACTTTGTGGGAAGGTCAACGGATTTGTGCCAAAGTGGGACAGGCTGAAGATAATCCCAGAGCTACAGAGATATTCATACTGATCCCAAATCGCAATTCTGACTTCAGTCTAAAGCTGTTTGCTTTCTGTTGTTGTTCCCATGCACAGTAACAGCCACTGCAGTGCCTTCATACTGACGTGGGATGACAACAGGGCAGGGATGCTGCCATCAGCTCTGCTGGAGGGAAGGAGATCCAACAGGACCATGCAGATCATTCCTGGCCCAGTTCTTGACTTCATCCATTGATTTCTGAGCATTTTCTTTGATGATGTGGACATCTGATCATTCACTAAATGATTTAGACGGGAGAAATGTTCCTGCTGTAGGTTTAGGACCTGTCTGCTATCGGCCATTCAGGAGGTTGTCCCCTGCATGGGAGACCCTGGTGCAATTCCCCCTGTGCCAGACTGGAGCCCAGGCTTTAGGACATCCACCACCCCTGGATGTGGGCTGTCCTCAGCTCCTCTCTTCTGCTTGCAAAACCTTTGGGAGCGTATAAGATGATTTTCCAACCCCATGGGTTAGACCTCGCCCAAAGGGCGGGACAGGGGCATTTAATTTCATGTGCACATGGAAGAACTTGCAAGACGGTAGCCTGGCCAGGACATCTGCCTGGCTGGGCTTTAAGGCAAGGCAAGACTTGGGGTATAAACCTGCAAGCAAAGGAGCGGACAGGACCCAGGTCTCCATCTGCTGTACAAAGGCAGCCCTGTCCTCTCTGTCCTCTTTGGTGCACTTAGATCTTCAATCTCTTTATTTAATAGTCTGGAGCAGCAGCGTTTTCTTCTGGGTAGATGTGGTGGGTTGGCCCTGGCTGGACACCAGGTGCCCACCAAGCCACTTTATCACTGCCCTCCTCAGCTGGACAGGGGAGAGAAAATATAACGAAAGGCTCATGGGTCGAGATAAGGACAGGGAGATCACCCAGCAATTACTGTCACAGGCAAAACAGACTCGACTTGGGATAATTTAATTTATAACCAATCAAATCAGAGGAGGATAATGAAAAACTTCTCCCCAGCCCTCCCTTCTTCCTGGGCTCAACTTCACTCCCAATTTTCTCTACCTCCTCCCCTCCAGTGGCACAGGGGCATGAAGAATGGGGGTTGTGGTCATCACACATTGTCTCTGCCGCTCCTTCCTCCTCACACTCTTCCCCTGCTCCAGCGTGGGTTCCCTCCCACGGGAGAGAGTCCTCCACAAACTTCTCCAATGTGAGTCCTTCTCATGGGCTGCAGTTCTTCACAAACTGCTCCAACATGGGTCCCTTCCATGGGGTGCAGTCCTTCAGGAACAGACTATTCCAGCGTGGGTCCCCCATGGGGTCACAAGTCCTGCCAAAAAACCTGCTCCAGCCTGGGCTCCTTCTCTCCATAGGTCCACAGCTCCTGCCAGGAGCCTGCTCCAGCGTGGGCTTCCCATGGGGTCACAGCCTCCTTCGGGCACCCCCTGCTCTGGCGTGGGGTCCTCCAGATGTCAGGTGGACATCCACTCCAGCATGGACCTCCATGGGCTGCAGGGGGAAAAAATTCTTTCCTGAAAGAGTGGTGAGGCCTTGGCACAGGCTGCCCAGGGCAGTGGTGGAGTCCCCATCCCTGGAGGGATTTAAAAGACGTGTAGATGAGGCACTTGGGGACATGGTTTAGTGGACATGGTGGTGGGTTGACGGTTGGACTCAATGACCTTAGAGGTCTTTTCCAACCTTAATGATTCTGTGATTCTACGGGACAGCCTGCCTCACCATGGTCTTCACCGGGGGCTGCAGGGGAATCTCTGCTCCGGTGCCTGGAGCGCCTCCTCCCCTCCTTCTTCACTGACCTTGGGATCTGCAGGGCTGGTTTTCTCACATGTTCTCACTCCTCTCTCTGTTTGTTGTTCTGCAGGTTTTCCCCCCCTTCTTAAATATGTTTTTCCAGAGGCGCTACCACCATCGCTGCTGGGCTCAGCCTTGGCCAGCAGCGGGTCCGTCCTGGAGCCGGTGGCATTGGCTCTATCAGACACAGGGGAAGCTTCTAGCAGCTTCTCACAGAAGACACCCCTGTAGCCCCCCCGCTACCAAAACCTTGCCACACAAACCCAGTACAGTAGAGGAGAAAGATGGTCTGGAAATCCCCAGATTGGGCCATGTTACAGGGATCTCTGCCATTAAAGACCGAGCATCCCAAATAAGCAGGGAGATATAATTTTTACTTGGCTGGTTAGAGCCTATTACACTTCACTTTGAAGCACCTCAGCCATGTAGGCAACGTCTTTAGTTGGGACTTTGGCACCACAATACCAGCTTGGTTGGTGTAATCCACCTTCTGAGATAGGCTAGAGTCTTCTGGAACTTGGGAAAAGCTGGGGAGCCAAAATTTCCACTCTCTCTAAGGTTGGGGCGTACCTCTCGAGTATGATCCCAACTCCAGAGCCATCTCATGGTCTCCATGCCTGACTTCTCAGGGACCTCACCGGGACAAAATCTGTCTTTCCAAGCCCTGCGGGAGGCTGACCTGCTGCCAGAGGCTCTGTACTCAGGGCCCACGTCTGTACCTGCAAGCACCGACCAAGGGAGAAACATCTTCTGCCAAAGGTTGGGGCACAGTCTGGAGAGGCGAAAGGTGGGGGTTTAATCCTCTTGGGAAGAGGGAGGTGCGGTGCTTCTGTCCCATACCGCAGGTCGCTTGTGCTGCTGTAGAACAGGAGTGTTTCTCCTCTTGCTCTGCTCCTACAGCTGCACGGGTGCAGACTGGTCCATGGGAGGATGCTGGAGCTCCTCTGGAGCGGGGCTTCTCCAGCATGGTGAAGGAGCTTCAAGCAGCTTTTCTCACCGCCACTGTAAGCAATAGGTTGCAGTAAAAAGGAAGGCGTCAAGGCAGTAGCCTTATTTTTGACAGTGGCTGGTTTTGAAGCATTTGATTTCTGTGGTAGCTTTCAGCTGACTCGGGCCGAGAAAGCTAATTACGGAAGCGTGGCACAGAAATCCGAGGCACGCGGGAACACTGTGGAAAAAAAATGGAACATATAAAAGACATGGTTTAATCAGAGAGGATTGAAAGAAAGTGAAATCTCAGAAGAGCTAGTGACTGATCTGCGGCTGGAGAAGAGGCGACTGAGAGAGGGACGGAGAGGTCTGGTTGCAGAGCTAACTCCAGGCAGCGCAATTAGAATTTGCCAGGCAGCAGAAGTCACCCTGTCCAGAGTGACAACTTTGAAGGGTGAGTAGCACGTAGCCTTCGTAGACACGGTTGAAAACACTTGACACCACCAGAGTGACCCGTGGCAGAGATGAGAGCAGATCTGAAAGCAGGAATGAAGCCAGCACAGCACCTGGATGCTGCCTGTACTGTGATAAGCGGTGAAAGCAAAGCGCCCTGTGTATTGGGGAAAGGCAGCAAATGCAGGAGTCTGCAAGCACCAGCAGATGCACGGGTAGGATAAAGAAGAAGGTGACCATGCTATTAGCTCAGATGATTTCTTCAAAGGAGCGAAGGACAGCAGAAGGCAAACGGACTCGAAATCTTCAGGCCAAGGCTACTTGCTTTACTTTGAATGCATATATTTGAAAGCAAGTCAGAAAGTATCTCTGCAAAAGGAGCCGCCTCTGACAGTGATGAAGAGGCTTCTCTCTGCTACATGTGGACATCACCTGAGCGGGCCACTGACTAGATAAGAACCTATTTCTGCTGGCATCATCACCCAGTCAAGTGCCCCAAGCCCCAAGAGTGCTGTAACTGGAGGACCAAAGGAGTGGAAGGTGTTAGGGGATGTCCTCCTGCGTGGCCAGATGAGAGGAACAAGGGGCATGGAGTCTACCGCCAAGCTTTCAGTGGCTAGATTGGGATGAGAGACCCTCAGGGCATGGCACGGTCAGGAAAAATGCAACTGGCAGCAGAGCTGCCTTCAGAGAGAGCCTATTGCCTCTAAATACTCTCTTAGGGCACGAAGGAGAATGGCTAGCCTGTTGAGAAGTATTTCTAAAGATGTCTTGGAAAGAAGATACGGTCCTAGGGGTGGTGCCTTGGTGGGCTGAGATGCCCAAGCAGGAGACAGTGTCTTGCCTTGCAGGCAGACCAAAGCCTTGGACGGTCTCTTGCCAGTGCCTGGTGCCCCACGGGACCTCAGACAACACAGCAGGGCCTGTGCAGGGGCTGCTAGCAACGGGTGAGGAGCTTTGCTGCAATGTCCTCAGGATGGGGTACTGGAGAGAACAGCCCATGGGGGAGCTGGAGTGATTAGATCAGCTCCCCCTGGGGCTCTTTTTACTTTGCCTTATGGAGAAACTGTTTCCAAAGACAGAATGGGAAAAATGATATATATTTAAAAATTAGAGACAGCTTGCTGTCAGTCGGAGCAAGAGGAAGATGACCGTTGGGTGGCTGTCTTGCCAATTCCTGGGCACTTGTTTCAGGCCCTGTAATATCTGGGGTTTGATGAATCCCCCTTCTGAAGCCACTGGACTTCAATTTAGCCCCAATTCCCCAAACCAGAGCGCAAATAAATGTCACCCATCATCTCATGACATTTGAAAACATGGCATGGGAAAAAGTGATGCCAGAATCTGGCAACGTGACCTCTTGCTCCTGACCTGCCTGCTGATGCCTTCAGGTGAGCAGGCAGCAGCACAACACATTTTGGTCAAGCCCTTGAAGACTACCCAGGGGCAAAGTTGAGATCCAAACCCGGAGCTGTGAGATGTCACAGCAGCATCGTGGCTGGTTGAGCTGTAAAGAGGCTGTGGGTTGGCAGCCGGAGCCGCCCGGTGATGCGGTATGCTGCCAGCCTTGGCTTCTCCAAAGCACAGCGACTGCGTTAAAAAGCTCCTTGCTCCTCTGTGCAGCTTGGCCTTGCTTGCACGGACCTTTGAGAGCAGCAAACATCCTCCCGCTGACCCTGAGCAAGCGAGGCTCTGGAAGAGAGATGTGGCTTCTCGGCTGCCTTCGGCTGCAGTGGTAGCGTGGTCACGCATGGTCCTTCCTCCAGCGATGCCTCAGCTCCCAGCCAAAGGCTGGGTTTTGTCCACACCTGATTCCCAGATCTGAGTCCTCCTCTCCATGTGAAACACATAGTGTGTCCTCCCTGACCCTTTGCCACCTACCCTTGAAACATAGATTATATTCCTGACAATTTCCAAGTGAATCTGTTAATTGGTTTCTGAGATAGTATTAATTAAATACACACATTTTACAAAATTTCAATTTGTTTGTTCATCTTCTACTGACCCTTGAACTAATTTAGGGCTTTTCACTGACCCCTCACACCCCACGGGGAGTTAAATCTCAGTGAAATAAGGTGTAGAGATGGATGTTTGAAGAAATTAGGCTGCAATTCTACAAGGTTAACCAAGGTAACCAAGCTATTTATAACTGTGTATAATAGCCAGGGCTGGGTAGGTAGCTCCAGTTCTTCCTAAAGAGTCCTACGTCCAATATCCCACATGAAGGAACACAGCTCCTGGGAAGCAGGCAGGTTCCAAACTGCATACGCAGAGACCTATGCTGGGTAATAAATAGTCCCAGCTGGTGGCAAGGTCCCTGATACAGCTCAACTTCATCAGAAAGTGTAAATATTAAACCTGAAACTGCAGCTGGGGATCCTGGGATGTGCAACCCAAACTGGAGGAGAAGATCTTGGCTTGGGACTGTCCTTTGCCGTTGCCAGCCCCACCTTTGCACGCTGGTGGCCTGTTTCCAAATTTCCTAAGGTGATAAATGATAAAGGCAGAGCCCAGCTCTGTGAAAGCACAGCCCAGGCAAGTGGGACCCAGGTACTGCTGGCCGGGAGCCGATATGCTGGCATCTCGTGCCCGACCGGTGCCCCTCTCTGCACAGGGGCAACCCTGGCCGAGCTCTGAAGCGGCTGCGGATGTTCCCATTTGTTTCACTATTGTTGCCCGATCACTCACCCCATTTTAAATGGAGCTTTGTTTGGTTATTTTTGCAGCGTCAAAATTAATTTTGGAGAGCGTCTCATTGTAAGCTTTCAAAAGGATTATGCCTGTGTCTGACCAGCTCTATAATTAAGTCTCTTTGAGATTTCCACTTCCAGCAGAAACAAAGCTCTTGAGATAAAGCCGGCAGTTTAGGCAGCTATCAGTGCATTTTGTCGGCAGTGCGAAGGATGTCTGAGGTGGGGCTGGAGGTCTTTTCTGCCCGTCTTGTGGCTAAGTACCGGGGTTTGGGGCCAAGCAGAGATCTTTTGCTTGGGATGGCAGAGGCTGGGGATGCTGGAGGGTGTTAAGACTTGCTGTAATGTGCTTCCAAGGGAGGCTGCAGGACCTGGAGGTGGCTGGTGGGCGTTGTTCTGCTTTGCTTTCCATCTCATCACCAGTGTCCAGAGATAGGCTTGACTTTTGGTCCAGGAACCCCAAGAAGAAATAACCGTGGAAGTGCCTCCTTTGCTCTTAAGGAGGATTTGTATCCCATAGCACAACTAATGGGGTTTTTAGGTGCCTCGGACAGCACTTGACTCATTGCTACTGGAGAAGCCTGATGGTGCCGGCAGGATCAAGACGAAGCTGGTATCAGGGAGCAAAGCGGTGACCGGCTGTGCAGAGGGTGGCAGGGGATGGGGACCGAGGTGCCACCACCATCTGGCAGACACAAAGCAGTTCATCTGTCCGTGCGGAATAAAGGCCCAGAGACAGGAAAGAACAAGCCATGCACAAGAAAGGAAAGAGCAAGGACAAGAGGGGAGCGAAGAAAAAGGTGTGGAATAAATTGGCAGGAAAGAAGCACAAGCTGGGTTCAAGAAACGCAAGGGATGCCCCGGAGCAGGATGATGCCAGGGTCCCGTGCGGCGGAGGGGCAGCGACCTGGGCTGCAGGCTCAGCTGTCCTGCAGGGACCCTGTGTTTTCCCAAAGTCTAAGCTTTTCAAACCACCTGCTCAGCCCACAAAGCCGTTCCCTCCGGCAATAGCAGAGCTGCTGTAGATACATGCAGTGCTGCGTGGGCTGGTGGCAGCTTCTGTTTTATTAGCTCCAGCTAATTTCTGTTTGTTTGTACCAGCCTTCCCCGAGAGAGCACCAGGACTGTCCCCACGTCCCTTTCTTGCACTGGGTGGGGAGAGGGGACTTCAGCTGGCCGGTCCACTGCATTCCTCCACGGTTGCTGACTCTCACAATACCATGGGCAGCCTTGTGTTATTTTCGGATGCTTTCAAGCCCCAGCTCCTGGAGGCATATGATTATAACAGCAAAGCCTTTGGCCTCTGACAGCGCAGAACGGAGCCACGCGCACGCCGAGGTTAGAAACTGGAAGGCAAAGGAGAGATATTAAGAGCAGAGAAGTATATTTGTGGCTTTCGTGCCGTTTTAGCACCTGATTCATGGGTTTTGTTTCCTGATGTGTCTTTGAAGTGCTTGGACTTGACTGCGTTGTATCTCTGCTTCTTCAGCCAGCAAAGCATCATTGCTTGGGCTGTCTGCAGAGAAATCCAGAGGCTGTCACAGCCTTGTCTGGGTGTCAGAGCTGTGACTGCATTGGAGCTCCTGCAAGTGTTCAGCACTGCAGCCAGGCTTGAGACACTCTGCAGAGCCCCCCAAAACCCCTGCTGTGGGCCCTGTGTGGCCCCAGCCCTGCTGTGTGCCCATTACCTGCTAGGATGGCTTTCCTCCAGTGATCCCCATAGCGATGTCCTCATTTGGGAAGCTGAGGGAAGGTCCTGAGGTCCTTACAGCACTGGATGCAGAAGGGGGCACAGATGTTCCCCAGACCTCCCTTCAGACAGGGCACAGGTGCATTTTTCTCCACACTTGGAGATGCCTGGGGATCGCCAGGACTTACTGCCGTATCCATTTCAAAGGGGCAGCCCATCCCTGGGGATAAGGTCTGCGCTCTTGCCGGGCTTGCAGGTGATGCTTCCAGCCTGGGCCTGGGGGTCTTGCCATGATTTCACTTGGGCTAAACTTCTTCTGGCTGCCCATCTCCTCTTCTTCTCAGGACCAGGCTGCCCTGTCGAGGCACGAGCATATCTCTCCTTTGGGCAGCATGGACGTGGTGGGGCTTGGAGATGCTGGTACCAAAAAAGAGTTCCCTGGGGAACCCTGCTTTGCATCTTTATACAGCCCTGGTCCCTAACAGCTTCGTAGCAATGGTGCACCCACCTTAGGGAGCAGGGACTTAGTTCCACTTCAGCAAGACAGAAAATAGGCAAGAAGGCAAACATAACCCTGGCGCTGTTGGATGAAAGAACATTAATGCCGTTAATATCCAGCAATCAGAATTTCTTAGAGAAAGAACAGTGCTGCATCCCCTTCCCTCCTGCTCATCCCCTGCTTGTTTAATGAAAATCAGAGACAGCCATTAAAGAGCTGCTTAGCATTTCAATACGTTTAATATCCTCACTGATAAGGGAACGATGGATATTACCAAAAGGCCTTTCTTAAACTCTCCCCTTCTGCAGCCAGTGCTCCTGGCTTGTGTTTGTCTCAATTCCAATTCCAAACCATCTCCTTCAGCGAGGAAAAATTATGATAAGATTTTTTTTTTTAATATAAAGGATATTAATACACAGCATTTCTGATAATGACAAGGAAGAAAGGCATGCCAGGCCTCCCCAGCCTTGACCTGAATTAATCGGGCGCTGATTGCTCAGCTGGCCAAGGGCCTCCCACAGTCGTACCTCATCGCGACTGATGCCAAGGACTGACCCTATGTGCTGGCGTTAATGGAAGAAAGCGGGCACCCGCCTGCGGTAACGGGGAGGGAAGCAGCACCCTCTGCCTGGCCGTGGCGAGGGGCTGGGTGGGATGCTTGGCCGTGGCATCTCGTGAAAGATGCTGGCTTGACAGCCAGGCGGTGATGGGGATACTGGTGAGCCCCAGGGATCGTGGGGGCAAGCAGGGAAAGCACCACTCCGCCTGCTCTTCAGGGCAAGTACCTTGCCAAAAAAGAGGTCCAGCACATTAGAAAAGGAAAAACCCCAGGGCACTGGAGAGGGAAAAGAGCCCGGAGGCAGGGAGGAGGCAAGATGCGGTCCCCTGTGATGCTCCACCTTGCTGGTAAGCGATCTGTCCCATCCCTGATCCAGCATCAGGACTTGCAGTGACACTGACGTGGCACGGGTATTGCTCCAGATGAATTGTTATATCGATGTAGATAACATGTCAGCACGTTTATATAGTAGATGCCAGTTTAAAGGTCTTCCCACCTGCACCGTTACATGGGGTACACTGCAGTTCACTGGGAGTTACTGCTAACGGCTCAAGCTGGGGCACCAAGTGCAAGTTTTGCTGGTGCAGCCACGTGAAAGTGCAGGGGGGGATGTAACCTGCATGGGTCCAACACCCCCCTCCTCTCCTGCTACCCCCGGGGCTTTGCTGGGGAGGCCAGGGCGCAGGGATCAGGGCAGTGGGGGGGAAGGTAGGACCCTGACTTGTTTAATCAATCCCAGTTTTAAAAGGGACTCAGATTCTGGGCTGTTGCCTGTGCGAGAGATGGAGGGGGCATTGGGCATGTCCATTTGCATGGGGAAAGCCACCCAGGACTCCTGTCCCCCCACCCACAGTGGCACACAGCTTTGCCAGGAGGCTC
>VZTQ01011401.1:0-32768 GCA_013400755.1 Pelecanoides urinatrix
GCATGGTGGTGTTGGGTTGACCACCATTGAGTTGGTTGGACTCAATGATCTTAGAGGTCTTTTCCAACCTTAATGATTCTATGATTCTATAAACTCAGATTTACACTTAAATCAAAATAACTGTTAAACAAACCTTGAGTTTCAAGGGGTCCATATCTTTAGACATTTCTTGTTTTCTCATCTCAGCAATGGTCTTTGGTCCCTTTTTATCAGATTTAGCTGAAAACCCTTGATTAGATAACAGATCCTCAAAGTCATTTTCTGAAACTTTTGGCTTTTGACCTATGAAAGGAGAAAAATATTAAATGAAAAGTTACATAGAAGAATACATTACTAGGGGAAAAATATTGTGCTTAGATACACCTGCAAGACATTCTTCACTACCATGAAAAATATTCTTCCGTGGCTTGATAAACTCCACAAGAATAACAGAAGCATAGGAATAAAAGGGATCACTGACAAGCTTTCAGTCCAGGAGAACAGATAACCTCGTGTGCATACAGGTAAATAAATACTTGCACGTCCTTTTTAATAAAATGGCATAGATTTGAGGGAGTACACATCTACCTATTCATGATTTTATAAATGGTTCCATTCTACTATAAAGTAATTCTAACTGCTGTGCAGCGGTTTTTCAAGTGACCAAATACTCAATACTCCAGTCAGAAGTATGTAGTCAACATTTAAGTATGTTGAAAGTTAAGCAGAAAAATGAAGAAATAAAATATCAACATGAATAGTCATTTTAGAACCAACAAGTTTTAGAGAACTGTAGAAAAACTGAATTCTGAAGAGGCCTCTGGATGTCATCTAGTCCAATCCCCACTCAAAACAGGGACAACCAGGTAAATTTCTCATGTCCTTGTCCGGTTGACATTCACCTGTTTTCAAGGATGAGGAATCACAACATTCCTTGCCTTGTTTCAGCATTTCATCATGCTAATTGAATTTTTTTTTCCTTGTTCTCCAATCAGACTTTCCTGTGCTGCAACTTAGGCCCACTGCCTCTCTATCTTGTCACCTCCTTCCAGATACAGATCAACAGAATCATTTCAACTTCAGAAGTACCTGCTGTTCGCTTATATGCCAGTGAAAGGGAGGCATAATCGTAATACCAACACACTAGGAAAACAAAATTTTCCAAAAGGTTAATGTAGAAGAGGCCATGCCAATCCTTTTACCTCTAGGTTTGCCTATTCAGTTATAGTATCTTAAGGGATTGGTTCCAAGAATGATTCCACTTGCTCCATCCCCATCCCTGTTTCAACCACAAGAATTTCCAGTAAGCTTAACCTCAATCTTTAAGACTAGCTGCTATTCTTCAGCTAGGAAAAGTGTTGCATCCTGTTACCCTGTGTATCACAAGTGGACTAGCATGAAGCACTGTTATCAACTATCTCTCCCTGTATAGATCAAATTTACCTTTCTAACTCAGTAATACAAAACCTGTACCCATGTGGGTGAGTGAATATAGCCTTGAGACTTTATGCAAATATTTGGTCCATGGTCAACTTATTTCTGCAATATTCCAGTGTAGCTTTGCAAAAGCAGGACACCGGATTTGCCAAGCTCTTTTCATATTTCTACTAGATACATAGAACCTAAACGTAAATAAAAACATGAAGGTACAAGAGTTTCTGCAGCTAGCAGCACATCTGACTAAATTCACACAGGCCATTATAAGTAATGCCTTCAGAAAACTTACCAAAGCTCGGGGTTCTGACTCCTCTTTCTTCTCGTCCTCCAATAACACTGAAGTTTACTGTGTAATTAGGTTTAGCTGCTGTGCTGGATTTAGTCTGGGACTGCCATGAAGTACTTTGTGGTTTTGTGGATTTCTGCCACTGATGTCCTGACTTCTGAGATGGAGCAGTCTTCTGGCCAAAGCCACTACTCGAGAGTCCACCACTGGAGGAACCTAACAATAAATACTAAATTAGTTGTTCAGCTCGGTATCTGTCACCTGTTAAATACAAGTAAGACAGTTGGTCTTCCCATCTAACCACATAGTTTACAGTGATACCACTATACAAAAGAAAGTTTAACAGAAAAGTGTGTGTAAAATGAAGTTAAGAGTCTCATTAACAACTTGGACAGCAGGAGCTAGAGCCACTACTGAAAGTCTTCCAGACTCTTACAACTCAAGTTCTCAACTGTCAGTTTTAGCAGAAGCATTCAGTCTTGTATGATCAGCCAGGCATATGTAAGGCCAAAAAATAATTCAGCAGTGACAGTAGTTCTGCTTCCCAATTCATTACACTTCGACATTTGTTAATATGCAGAAGACACGGAAAAACTAATTATTTGATCAAGAAAAAGTAATATATTGAGAATATTTTCAAATTACTGCTTTCAAAGTCTCTAGTGATTTCTTGCACTACTGTTTAAGAAAGATGAGAAGATTATTCTACAGCAGCATTAGCAGAGAATGTTGCACATGAGTAAAAAAAGCACTCAAGCCTGCAGGAGATACTGTTGTAATCACCCTGATGTGATCTATAGGCCTCTATCAACACAATATTGACTCAATTTTTAGTATCCCATTTCCCTTCATTAAACCAGTATAAATAACACTGCTTAGCAGCTTCACCTGCTACTCACTTCAGGAAGAACACACAGGGCCTTTTCTGTACTCTACAATACTCACTGTAAACAAATTGAGCAGAATAAAGCTCCAATCTTTTAAATTCATTATTCAGCTTTTTGTCTCACTAATGAGAATAAACCTGAGATTTTTTTATTCTAAACCAAGCCACCATTAAATTGCCCTTGATTGACTTCCTTTGGAAAGATTCCTAGAAATACAGTTCCCTTCACAAGTTGCATATACCTGGCATATACCCAGGGAAAAATAGCATCACAGGGCAAAACCAACATGATGACTCAACTTAGATACATCTAGATTTTTTGGAAGAGAAACATTTTATACCACAATTATGGCATCCTAAAGCAGATTAAGACCTTTTTATGTTGGAAGAATTCCCTAAAAATGACAGAACATGAATTCAAAACTAGTGGTCAAATATAGTTACACACCTGAAGCCAGCCAGAAAGTATAATACGAATGAAATACCAACACTTCAAAACCAGACATCTTTATCACTTGGTCTTGAATGACAGCCTTATGATCCCATCTCATTATGTCTTGGAGGAAGGTAAATTAGTATTTGCATCTCCACATGTGTTATTAATCAGCTGCTGATGACTGGAACATAACTTTCAGCTCAAGCATATTCCAAGCGAGTTTAAACTCACTTGTTCTTGTTTCTATTTTTCCCTCCTTTTATTCACCCTAAAGCCTCAGAGAAAACATTCAAGCTTGTCTGGATATACACAGCAGTGTAAACTTGGTTTCCTCTTTCAAAACCGGTTCCCCACACCTCAGCTCTCCTGATAGCTCTCTTGTAGCTGCTGCTCATAGTTATAACAACTTACAGAAGAGGATGTCTCCCTGGGGCCATGTAGAAGATACCATACTGTACCTTTAAATACCACACCTCATAAAACATAGTATTGCAGTACAACACCTGATAAAAATCTAGGATTGCACTGTTTTGTCATGAAAGCATCCAACTGCATAGTCAATTCAGTCTTCAGTCAGTCCTAACTTGTGAAATTTACAGAAAAAAAATCTGTTATAGTCAAGAGTACCTCACACACTGGAAAACAATCTCATTCTACTACTCTTTCAAAGCATTCTACATTCATTATTTCAGTCTTCAAGACCAACCAATTCTTCCTGTAGGACAAGCCAATGCCTCCCTGTCAGCAGGAACTTTCCAACACTGCACTCCTACTTTCTGGTACAAGATCATTCCTAGAAATGAAGAGTGTGAAAGCACCAACTGTCACAGAACACTACTGGTATCCTACCACTAGCCTTATAAACTACTACTAACTACCTTTAGCTATTGTTTCTTTTCTGTTTATATAGCATTCCCAATTAAGCACCTTTCACTCTCAACTCTTCTTCCAGAATAGTAAGTTGTATGTGAAGGCCAAAAAAACCCTATGAAAAACACGACACTGATTCTAAACTCCAGTTTTTATAGCTCCCTGAAAATTCAGTTCAAGCCTGAGAAGGTTAACTAGCACAGTGATATCTGGCTATTTTTTAATACAGTCATTTCTCCTATTGAAAGTTAACTGAAAGACTAATGAATTGATCTAAATCCTGCTAAAATCAGTACAATTTCTCCCAATGGTTCAGTGTGTGCTACACCTGTATCTCCAAGTCAAAGACAAATTGAGTTTTTTACTGTCACACTATCTATAGATTTAACAAGTCCATATTAACCTGAATTCTTAAACTAGAAAATTTTTGTAAATTGTTTACTTCAGAGCAGCCTTATTGGTACTGCTTCAACACTAGAATTTTGCAAGTAATTATGCACAAGCAACATAAAGAAGCCAAACATTGTATGTTACCTTGTGTTTATACAAGATAATTCCATCAAGAGGATACTCAATTCAATACACAATGCTAACTGCCAAGGCAACAGGATAAAACCTCTGTCAGCTCCAAGCTAAAGGAAAAGCAAATTTCTGCAATTCAGCAACTCAGCAACTATAGGCTGTTCCAGTTCGTTCCTTGGACTCTTGGCAGCTAGTCACATTTAACAGCTACAAGTCAGCCATTTGCTATGGTAGTGTGGTCCTGAAATGCAAGGATCTCAGCTCTTTATTGCCCTTAGTTGTTCTGCTGTTTGAGAATGCTGCAGGGCTAATTCCTGAGTTTGGGGTGAATATAACATCCTGGGACAAGTGTTACTCTGTGATGTGTCTCATCTTCCATAACTTCTTGTGCACACCACTGCCAACTAACAGAGTTCATAATGCTCATGGTACTGGTGTATAAGTATGGGCCTGATTTGTGTTCATCTTACAAACATGACAGATTTGAGTAGTGGAGCTATGAAGGCCTATTGAATTCAAAGAGAAGCACTGAAAGGAAAACAACCGTCACTTTGGACCTAACAAACAATTGAATTCAGCTTTCATTTTATATCCTTCACAGCATAGTATCCATGCTAGATAAGAAACCTCATGCTCAGTTATTGAATCAGCAACACCCGGTTTCTCTTACCTTCTCAACTAGATTCTGACGCATTAAGTAATTATACTGTTTCTAAATCACAGCTGTGGTTATGTTCCAAAATATTATTCTAGATATTTCACACAATCTCTGTAAAGATTCAGTCTTTTTTGTTACTTGTCTGCTCTCAGCAACTGCCTCAAACTGTTTGTTAACAATTAAAAGGAAACATTTTCCTTTATATAAACTATCAGTTACATTTATTGGTACAAGAAGCAAATCAACTGTAGAGGCATTAAGTATAGTCTCTTAAAAGTAGCATCTTACCTGGAAGACCAGATCCAAGATTGGCTAGATCAGCAAAAGGATCAAAGTTCTGAGATTTAGCCTGGCTGAAAGACAGACTTGAAGACACACTGGACTGGCTCCCTGTGGTAAAACCTTGACCTATATAGTAAGAAAATGTATGATGTACTTGGTGTATTTGGAAATTGAGAGAATGAATAAAAGTACTATTTCCACAACATCTCGTGTAAACCTCCGCAGGATTCTGCTCCATGACATCTTTTACCATCACAAAAATCACCATTACGATACACAACTAAAACTATTTGGTTCCTCTGCCTTAAACTTACTCTGAAAAACTACACAAGTGCCTTACTAAAGGAGCATTTAAGCACAAGAGCATGGAGTCCTGTAAGCAACAAAGCAAAAAGGCATGAAGACATGTTCAGCAGTTTCAGGTGATTAAACTGACCAAGTCTGGAGTATTCCTTATTCCCTCTAATAAAATAATTTCGTTTCATAATACCTTCAAAAAGAGGCTTCAACTGTGGTGATGCTACATTGCTGGTTGCTGAGGAATCTGCCCAAGAATCCCATCCACCTAAGAGATCTGGGTGGCTTGTAGAAGATGATATTTTAGGCGGCTCTGATGTCAAATTCCCTACAGAAGAAAAAAATATCTTTTAGTTATTCTTTTAAGAAAATCATGACAATAATGGATATTTTGCCAATACCAACAGAACTGTGTACCACATTGTCAGCTACAATGGCCAACTACATGGCTTGCTTAAATTTCTCCATAACACAATCATGCAGTCTTAAACAGGACTCAGAGGGTTTTACCACTGGAATTCCTTCATTTGTATTTGAAACATCCCATGCACTTCATAGAGAAGATATTCCTGCACAGGAATGCTATGAATTGAACAGCTTAGCTAGTCCTTTTGCCCAGGAGACCTAAGGGATGGCTTCAGGGCACGCTGCTGTTCCTGACAACACAGCAGGTAACCAGAAAGCAGCAGTGCTTCATGAAATGGTGCTCTGTATCACTTAGCAGTCTGGGTCCTACACGGGTGGAGCTGTAGGTTTGCCTACCCCAGGCCTCATGTGACAAAGGGAGCTCTTTACAAACTAGTAGCCCTTTCATCCTCAGAATGAGAGGTCCTAGGTAAGGAACACTCAAAGCTGCATGCCAGCTCCTAGCGTTCCCTTTGAGCACAGCTTGCAGAGACTCAGAGTGAAGCAGGACAGCTTTTGAATATAACCACCCCTTCAATGCTATGAAAACAGTTAGCTCTATAGGGAAAGGTAGTATTTCAGCAAAACCAGTATGTTTAGTGGTACTCTAAGACATTTCAAAGACCTAGAGTTTGGAAAGCTAACCCAGCCATCCTTACAAAAATAGTGACATTTTGATGCTTTGGGTGTTTTGTCTACTACATCATGGCTTTTCACTTCTGTCAGCTTCTCAACTTTACATTCTGAACACTGATAACAAACCACACGAGCTATTTTATCTTATTTGAGGAAATAATTTGAAGGAAATAAAATATCCCCTCCACCACCTCAATCCACTAATTCTATTTATACTCAGATCTTACAGTTGCAAAGAGAACACATCAAATACTCTGCAACAAATGTCTGTCAAGAGCTTGTATTACAGCAGAGTCATCTCTGCTGCATGTGAAGAAAAACATCAGAATAAAATGCACAAAGTAGCCACCAAAGTCTTCTGAAGGTATAGCACCATTTGCAGCCCTTTTTCCAGGCTTAAGCCTCATCTCCCTGCCTCTGAAACCACAGGAGAAATGGTATGTATTTGCCTTTGTACTCAAGACCCCAGCTATCTGTTACACAGTGGTGTCACTGGCTATAAATGTCCAAGTACCCAAAAGTGTCTATTCATCAGTTCATAAATTTGCTGTACCATATGCCACTCCCAAATCTTAAGTGGGCCTTGAATTAATATTAGTTTTGATTTTTAAGCTAGAAATAATTTTGGCTTATGATCTCTGCTATCACAAGTTTTTTACAGGGGTATGAGGAAATTTACAATCACTTACGGAATTAACACTTTTCCTATGATAAAACCAACTTGAGAGAAATAAGAATAAAGTAAACTACAGCTGAATGCATTTCAAAGATTGAGAACAGACTATAGGAATCAGGTGTTTTATAACTGCTGGTTTAAGAGCAGTCAAGTTCATCACCTCCCCCACTCTGAACAAAGCAGGGAATAGGCTACTGCTACGTACAGCAGTAAATTTACTATGAATAGTACAAGCTCACATATATCCACTACACTTTTATCGAGACGTCTGAAACACTGGATTATGTGTGCAATATACTGAACCAATAAGATTAATGACCTCCTGGAACTGTTTATTCTTATGCTATATTCTTTCTAGTTATACAACTTGGGCATTACAATAGATTTTAACATCAAGAAATAGCGTTACCAACATGATACTCTGACATCTACATATTCTGAAGAGGTATGATGAGACCACATACTGAATCCCTTATTTTTGTAACCTGGCACACTGAATTCATACAGACACATTAAAGTAAAGGAGCAGAATATCCAGAGAAAGGGTAAAATATGAAGCATAGCCAAATATTCCAAAGGTTGAAGCAATGGAGATCATGGGCAAGCAGAACCATATTTGCTTGTCCCTTAAGTTCTTCTTTAATGTGCATATTTATAATCCTTAGCCATACAGCAGTAAACCACTGGAGGTCAGGGCATAGTTCTTTACCAACACTGCTCAAACCAAGCTAAGATGTAAGACCAAGTTGGTGGTAATCAGATCACACCTTCCAGCTTCCCAAAATAAGAGGCCTGCATTTTACTATATCCTACATACAACTGCACATTAGGTTTTCTTTATTTAACTTGTCATCTCTACAGGAAATCCTTTAATCACAGAGAACAAACAGGATTTTCCATGAACCAAGAAGCTGGTTTAGTATGATGCAAGGTTTTTTTTTAACCCTGTCTAAAGCCTGAGAACACAACTGTCACAGAAACTAACTTCTACTCAGGAGAAGACTACACCAGTCACTCAGATTCTTTTTGATCACCTTCCACATCTCCTGCTATCTTTTGATCAGATCATTTCATTCTTGCAGAGGGAAATACATTCCTGACTCAACTTGCATTAGAGATGACCTGCTACTTGTATATCCAAATAAACAAATTTTGTTCTCAAAAATGCTCACTGAATACATACCTATTAAAGAAAATTGGACATTGCTCCAGCTACTGACAACAGCTTGTTTTTGCAAGTGTGGCCACTTAACAGCATGTTATCGATTCTGAAGTGAACAGTCATCCCACCTATTAGCTTCCCTGCCAAATTACTACAGCCTTTCACAGAAAATTAAATTACTTGTTAATACACTGCCATTTCAGCAGCAACTGCTCAACATTTTCATATTACAGGACAGAATGCCTTAACAGACCAGATATTCTTTAAGAATTACCTTTACTACAAATTGAAATTACATTTTAAAACTCCTATGATTTTAAATTTCAAGCCACATTGAGAAATAAGCCTAAAATTCTAATTCTTGAACTTGTGTTCACTGAAACAGCTTTTCTCCTGGTATCTGTAGAGTTTCAGTAATTGTTTACTACTAAAGAAAGCTTATCCATCACTAAAATTTAATTGTAGACACTTATTACTGCTCCATTAGTAGATTCACCATATCTCATTGCTGCAGCTTATTCTGACTGAACACTGACATTACTAGTAATTTATTTTTAATGAGTTTAAAATTGTTTTTCACTTTAATGACGTTTGCACTTTCTTCTGCTCTCTCAACACAATTCTTGCAGATGTGTCATTTGAGAACACGCTCCCATTTGCCTTTTCTTTTCCAGTTACTATTTATCATGTCTTTTCACTCACACTTACTCATTCATATTAAAAGCATTATAGTTATTAATATTCCTATCTTCCTTGCTAAAATTGATACCTGTGAATGGATGAAATGCTAAAGGCTCAAATACATACTTCATTTCAGCTAAACACATAGAAAAGCTATCATTTGAAAGGTAAACTTAGAGCATGAAATGTTATCCCAATTCCTTCACTTCCACAGGGTCTTTAAAGCCTGCGTAGCAACAGAGAAATATTTGGAAATCACTGTATAACAGTAGATTGAAGAGAAGATGGTACATTCTAAGTATCTTTTTCCTACATTGACAGAAAGCTCCAAAAATTACGTTACAATAGCAGATACGCTAAAGCATTTACCGGGGTGCAAGTTATCAACCAAAATCAGAAAGAGTAAGCATAAAACAATAAGCACTGAGGTCAGATATCAAAATATTTTTTCTTTTTCTTCTGTACTTGCTCAAATGTTACTAACAGCTGAATATTGATGGTGGTCTCCTTGAGGTTGCAGGTAAAGATTTAGAGAGCAGAAATTCGCTTTTATGTATTTTTCCAACTTAAATTTACTACATAAAAAGGTTCTCTGTCATGTAGGGATTGGAAGACCTCTGATATAAGGACAGACTGAGGGTGCTGGTATTGTTTAATCTGGAGAAGAGAAGGACTCGGGGTGGACAATCTTATCAATGTGTATAAAAACTTAATGGGAAGAAATAAAGACAACTGAGCCAGACTCTTTGCAATGCTGCCCAGTTGAAAGACAAGAGGCAATTGGCACAAACTGAAACACAGGAAACTCCCTTTAAACAGAAGTTTTTTCTGTAAGAGCAGTCAAACACTGGCACAGGTTGACTGTAGAGGTTGTACAGTCTGCATCCTCAGAAATAATAGAAATCAGCAAGGACATGGTTCTGAGCAGCCTGATCTACTTGACCCTGCTTTGAGCAGGTCAACTTAATAATCTCCAGACGTCCCTGCCTCTGGAGTGAGATAGATTTTTGGCTGAGATGATGCTCCACAGATCAGTATTGATCAAATCTTCTACCGAATAGTGTTTGGTAACCTCATGCAGTGACAACAATAGTCTGGTAACTAGAAGTGGCATAAAACTGGCGACTACACAAGTATACAACTAAAACACACAGCTGTTATACTGTATCTATAGGACAAAACAAAAACATTGCAAAGGAAGCAGCAAGTGGGATGATCTCAGCAGAATCAATCACAGCTAGAATATAATGCCTAAATACATGGAAGAGAGCGCAATCAGCTGGCTAGCCTTTTATTTCAAGGAGGAAGCCCTCATCTCAGCCATACAAATACTGCATCTTTTTTATCCAGTTTCTCTGCAGCTAACACTCAGACTGCACGATGCAGAGGCAGGGTCAACTAGACCGATGGTCCAACAAGGAAGGGCAACTCAAAACTGCATACAATAAGCTCTGGAAATAAAGTGCTCCTGGATTCAGGGTGAGGAATGCAATACCACCATTTCTAACTACCTCCAATTTATAAGTGGGGGTCTGCAGGTGTGGCCTCTGTGAGGATAGGGCTGGGTTGCTCCATGCTGGACACAGCCAGCTCCAACACTCACCACAGGACACAGCTGAGCCCCTCAGCCAAGATGGTGGCACCTTTGGGAAAACATATGTAAGAAAGGGTAAAAAACACTGCAAGAAGCTGTAAGAGGAGTGAAAAAAGTGTGAAAGAAACAGCCCTGCAGACACCAAGGTCAGTGGAGGATGGGGGAGGAGGCGCTCCAGGTGCCAGAGCAGAGGTTCCCCTGCAGCGCATGGATAAGACCACAGTTGAGCAAATACCCACACTGCAGCCTGTGGAGGACCACACACAGGTGGGCATGCCCTGGAGGAAGCCACAGTCTGTGGAGAGGAGCACACACAGCAGCAGCCTCCTGGCAGGAGCTGCAGCCCATGGGGGACCAATACTGGAGCAGTCTGTTCCTGAAGGACTATAACCTGTGGAGACCCATGTTCTTGAAAGACTGTATCCCATGGGAAGAACCCATGCAGGAGCAGGGGAATAGTAGGAGAATGAAGGAGCAGCAGAGAACTGTTACAGACTGACCACAACTCCCATGACTATGGAGAGAACTCATGGTTTTCTCTGAAAAATCAGATTTAAAAAGCAACACTTCTGGCTCTACCACTCCACCATTTCTGCAAGTGTCTGTTTCTCCTTAAAGAGCAAGCATTCTTAGAAGCTCTAATAAGTAACACTTTGGAAATAATGTGGTTAGGAAGGAGATACAGGAAGATCGAACATATCACAAAGCTTTTTGTTTAAAGATGAATAGATTTTAAAATAAATGCATGAGAAAAAGGCTTCACCAAGAATATGCCAGAGAAATTAAATGAAACAAAGAAGATTAGAGTATTACATAATGTCTCCATAAGTATATTAACAGAATGCATTCAGGTCAAGAAGGCCCAAGCTAGCCTCAGCCTGCATTTTAAGAACTGGCTGTACTTGACTTGCTCGTGTGTTTTTCAAGGCTTCCAGAAAATCTTTAAAATATGAATACAGTCAAAATAGCATTCTGCCATCTAGAAAGTAAGTTTACAGGTGTTCGTGTACCATCAGTTCTAAGAGCTCTCAGAGGAAAGTCCAGCTCCTAACAGAAGGTTAGCAATGCTACAAATCCTCTTGCATCACAAATATTAGCATGACATTATACAGAAAGCCCTTGCTACTTGGCACATTTGTATCTGCATTCCCAGAACACAGAGCGAATTAAAACAGCAGTCGCAACAAGTGAATCTATTAAGACACTAATCCACCTTGACTAAGCTGAAAGACAAATGCACAGAGCAGCAGAAACTGTTGAGAAACAGAACACCAGAAGCACACTTACCTAAATTTAAGAAATCTGAGCTGGAAGAAGGAGGAAGTGAACTGTGTGTGGAAGGAAATGTACTAGCTGTAGATATTGAGCTTGGATTAAGAAAGTCCCCAAAGAGGTCTGGACCAGAGAGGGCTTGATTCTCTGAACTTGATGACATTGTGAATGGGTCAAAAGGATCAGCTAAAAAGGAAGCAGAAAACAAAATTATCTTATGACAGTTTTTAGAATAAATGAAGTTGAAAAAAGCCTTACTCCTCTGGGGGCAGACAGAAAGTAGAGTTCGCACTGGTAACTGCAGCAGCCTTCTGAGAACTTTTCGTGGTAAAGAGTCACCATCTGTCCCTTCCTCTAGACATCTGTACTTTCATATTGGTACAAAAAGTATTTCAACCATACACAATATGAACAGCTGTGTCTTCAAACACAAATCCTTAGCAAGGCTGCATATATTCAATAACATTGTTAATTTCATCCATGTAATTCGAGTGATAACATTAAATTTGAGTGATCATCTGCATACAAACAGAAGTATTACATTTGTTAAATGCTCTATAATTCCAAACCTCCAAAGAATTTAAACAAAACAGACTATTAAACTACTAAGAAGTAAAAGATTCATACTACCACTTTGACTCGAAGGCATTGGTGACTCTGGGGCAGAAAGCTCGTCAACTCAAGAATGAAAACCAACAGAAGCTAGGCTTTCAACAGCTCTCTAGTGATCACAACGAAGAAAAAACTAATTGGAAGAATATTTATAGTCAGCATGGAGTAACATGTGACAGTCAGCTGGAATCGTGGCTCGAGGTCTTCCCATTTCTGCTGCCCTCTAGGGTCAAAATCCTCAAGAGCCCAGGGACTCCTGCCAGATTTACTCAGAAGCTGAAAAGAAGGAATAATCCTGCCATAGTGCCCTGGCACATCCTGAGGTGATGACCACATTGCACACGACTCAGTAATACTTCAGAAAACAAACCCTGGATTGTCATCAAGCTATCCTACTATAGCATCGCATGTACGAAAAACCAAGTACAAGTTTGATGTGCAAACTGAAATACAGTGGCCAAATATTCTCACTTCTGCAATTACCTTTCTCTTATCCAATTCAAAGGTAGAATGAGATACATACATGACTACTGCTCAGGTGTTTTTCGAGTAGATATAAGAAAGGCATAGTTAAAGAAAGATAAAGTAATAAAGCTTCTCTTTTATAGACTTCTGCCTATGTAAAAAAGGTAAATTGACCTCCACATTGACCACAGTAACAAAGTTCAATACTGAATTGCTTCAAAAGAAATACTTGAAATCACCAAAACACTCTGCAAAAACACTTCACAGCTGTATGTAGATTAAAGCTTTTAGTCCAAGTGAATGATCTTTGTGCAAATAAGCAATACGTTGTAACAGTTTCCCAGATTATTTGACTAATATTCCTAAAAATCTTACTGTAACTTCAGGCAGAGAATTGCTATTCCCAAAAGTTTAGTCACTGTCAAAGAGCTAATTGTGCATTGGCAAGAGGAACAGAATCTCTACAATAAAACACCTTGTTTTAAATACCAAATAGGTAGCAGTGTGTAACATTCTCTTGCAGGATACAGACCTACCAACATCAGTAAAACCAGCAAGGAAACACCTTTTAGCAGTACTGTTATCCTATTGAACAGGATTTCCAGTTGCCTAGCAGTCTTATGTGATTAACACTTAAAAATCCCACAGAAACATTTGACCTAAGCAGCACAGCTCTGTACCACAACTAATGCTGTTGCTTCATGTAAAGTGCAAGAAAGCAGTAAGTTATTAAAATTCTATGCCTTAGCAAGAGAAGTTATTTACACGTGGATTTAGAAGAGAATCTAGCATGTAATGCTTGTACGGGAAAGTTATGGATTCTTTAAGAATACTGAATCTCAAATTCAAGATTTGATAATTTTCTGTTTATATGGTTTAAAGCTAATATGATATTGGCAACATAACAAAATACCTGCATAATATACAGCCATTTGTCTCCTTTATGGAGTCATAACACCTATTGTACACAAATTCTTGCTATAGATCAACATCTTCATTGTACAGATCAAAACATGGTACTCAATTTCTAAGCACAATGTAAGCAGCAGTTTTTAATCTGTTGGCCAGCTGAAGAGTACTGATGTTAACTTTACGTACCTGAAGACATGGCTGCTGCTGAAGATGTACCCTGAGTACCAGCTGGACACTGAGACTGACTGTTAAAAAAGAAATCTGTTCCTTGTCCAAGAAGATCTCCAGTGGGCTCTTCTGAAATCTGTGATGCATTACCCACAAACAGATTGTTCAACAAGTCTGCATTACTTGACGAAGAGTTTATTTCTGAGACAGGTTGTTTCTGTTCTGGTGAAATATCAGAGTCTAGTCCCAGTAAGTCTACATTCTCTTCAGGAAGAGATTTTTGTAACAGTGCAGATGGAGATTCAAAATTGGCTTCAAAAAGCAACTCTCCTTCTGGAGTAATGGAGTCTTTTTCATTAACAATTGCTGCACTTTCTTCCCCTGGAAATGTAGGGAGTTCCTCATCTGAAGGATCACTCTCCTCCCTGTCATCAGATAGTTCAACACGATCATTTTTAGATGAACTGTCCTCTATTCCACTTTCCGGACTTTTTCTTTCTTGAATAAAAAGAAACAACAGCTTTAGATTACCAGGGTTCTTCTGCCAACTAGGATACAACAGACTTATATGGGGAGATGATGTGAAATCAATCCTTAATTCAAAGTTCACAAAAGAATTGATCAAAAAAGAAGAACTAACATTTCCTACCACCTCTTTGTACAGGGCAGGCGAAGGGGCAGCTCACTACCATACTTGCCACTCTGCAAGGGCATGTATTACACATTTTTTCAAATGAGACTAACTTGGACATTCATCTCAGGACATCTACCACTTATGACTTAGAAGATCACTCAGTAACTGCTGCTCCACTCAATGACAGCATTCAATGACAGCGTAAGCAGTTACTGACATTTTTGCCAACAAAGTAGAACCCAGAAAAAGGACTTACACATGCACATTTTCTCAGTCCATACACACTCATCTGGACCCCACTGGCTAGGCTACTTTGTTTCCTCTGTTCCTCAGCCAGCCTAAGTGGGGCTGTAGGAACACAAAGGCTTCCTTACAGATCTTTAAGGTTAAGATTTTTGCAGGAAAAAGGAAAATTTAGCATTTAAGTAACACACAATACTAAAAAACGTTACTTGGTGTTTATCCAAATGAAGCAGAATGACCACTTGTTAACATGCAGAGCTCACTCTTTAAATAGTTTTTGTCATGGTCTAGTGACTTTTGCTGTGTATGAAGGCTTAAGCACTCATTGGAAAGTGTACAAGACAACAAACATACAACAAATAGTTACTTCAGAGGAAAACCTGTACCTTTCCAGTCCAGAGAATGAAAGAAGTTATTTGCATCAGTACTACTGCTGTGTGGGGATTCTGTCTCAGTAGGTGCACTTTCTGAAGACTGCTCCAGCTGGGATGTTTCTGCTTCATATTGCGCAGTTGAACCTGGTTGTCTAGGCAGCTCCGGTTTCCCTATAAGATAGATTTTAAGCCAGAACCCTTAAAGAGAAACTTCTAAAACCCAATCCTGGTCATAGCAGCTGTATTAGACTTGCAGACTGACTGCTATAGCAAGATAATTGTCTTAAAGTATCTATTACTCTGCAAAGGCAAATTCTTGTCCCCACCCCCCTTTTAAAATTAGCATTATTTACCTCGTTTCAACTGCAAAGGCTGGTTAAGACCCTAGGTGCAACTATAACATTAAATTAAATTAGACTCATAGCAAAATGCTCAAGCATTCTATTTACATCTGTAGAAAAAAGGAATTAACACCTCATTTGTAACAACCATCCCCTAAAATAGGCAAGAACTATGAACAACATCTGCAATAAGAAACAGAACATCAGAAAAAAGCCAACGCAGCTATAGAAAAAACCCAGAGTATAAAGCCAGAGAAGAACATGGAGTTGTTAAACACCTCTAAGGAGTGCAGTAACACACTGTGTGCTGCGATCAACTACTCCTCACATTTCTTATTTTACTGAGATCAGACATTAAGTGACTCTTGTGTAAGACGGAGTTGGGCTGAGTTACCTACTCCTATACCATCTCCAAAAAAGGAGATTTCCTCAAGGCAAAGAAGACGACTCACTAAATTAATAAGTGTTCACCCACTGTTTGAAAAGAATGGGATGAATGCTTGGGAGAAAACTATTTGTCTAAATCTAAATACCAAGCTGGTAGAGCACTTTTTCACCCTTCTTCCATATACTCAGCTGCAGCTTACAGAAATGCTGAAAAAATAGTCTGTCACAGAAAATGTACATGAAAGATCATGTTAATGAAATAGTGCAAATTTACTTTTAATAAGGCAAGTTTTATAAAATAAGTTCACAGCACTTGCTCTTGCCCTATTCCCTTCCCACCAGTTTTAAGAAATATTTTCAATGGAATTTGAAACCCTTACATTTCATTTATCAATCAGAAAATGAAAGTGACTAAAAAAAAAAGTAATTTTTACAGATCCTCATTACCAATGAAACACCTTAACTTTAGTAAGCTGAGAGTTGTGTTCACAGTAGGATCTTTAAAACCTATATAAATCAAGTTAAATAGAAAATGATCTAAATCATAATACAAGTCAAACATATCCTGCTAAAAAAAAAAAAAGACAGCAACAACTACCTTGTATCAAAAGGAATGTAATTAAGATGTACCATATTAAAAGTAGAGAGTAAGATCGCCTGTATGGTGTACTAAAAACACCACAATAATCTCCATCATGCTTTTTATCCTGGAAGCACAAAGATGGCTTAAGAGCCTTAATGAAAATGTCAAAGCAAATTACTGATACCAGGAGAGGAAGAAGTATACTGAACAGCACTAACTGGAATTCATGCAGGAATCTACATATGAAACACAGAATACATAGTATTAAAGAAATTAAACATCTGCCACACTGACCACATTAAGAAAAGTTGAGAAATTGAATTACAACATTACTTGACTATGCATAAGAAGGATCTCAATAAAAACATTTTTAGTTAAGACCACCATTTGTGAGGAACGCTCAGCTGATGTTAAGTGAAATGATAATGGTGCCAGTTTAGCCAAGTGTAGCTCTTTCAAGACATTTTGCCTACAAATCCTGGCTGTCGCTATTCCATTTGCTAAAATCCCTGCAAATAGCATATTCATAGCTTTAAAGCAAGCAAATATAAAGACAGCAGAGGTAAGACAAGAATAATTATAATCCATTATTGGAGGATAATTTATACTCCTTCATACAATGCAAATCTAAGTGATATTTACAAAAAAACACCTTTTAAATCTCTTTCACATAAAGGAATGTCAGAAATTAAACAAAAGCCTCAAACACTAAGTACGTTAGAAACTTTATCATGTTCTCTAGTTTTTCAAAAGATTCATTACCAAATTTTGATAAAATCTCCTGTTGTTCCTCTCGGGTGGAGAAAAGGATCTTGGGATTCAGTCCCTTTATATTCATGTTATCCCATGGCGGCTGTTCACAGCTAGGTCTATCTCTGGGCTCCACCTCTACTTCCAGATTGACTTGAAATAAGTCAGGATATTTTTCTTGTATGTCACAGGCATCCAGATCATACCTACAAAGATGCATACAAGTACATTCTTGATACTGATGGCTAACTAGATTAAATTCACTGATGTCCAAGACAGAACTTTAAAGCAATTAGTGTAAGGCTTAAAATGCTGTATTTGTTTACTTCTTCCATATATTTTAAACAGGTGGCATTTTGGTACAGAAATGTTTTTGTATCATGAACAAAACCTTCAGTTTCCTTGAGGTAAGAAAACAAAAGAATCTTCTTATTGCAATCAGAGTAATCTACTTCCTACACTAGCTATATTTCCTGCCCCCACCATATGTTGGTTTGGCAGGTTAAGCGGTTTCAAAGAAAACTTCCTCCAGTCTCCTATAAAAGCGTGTCAACATACTTGGCAAATTTAACTGTGGTGGCATTTCGGGGCACAAAACCTGTGTGGAACTGAATCTGAAACATCTTCATTGAAGCCATCTGTTGAAAACAAGAAATACAGGAAAACTGCATAAATCCACATGAACAGTATGCACAGCGTTCTGCCTTTAATACAATGCAAAGTATTTTCAGTATTAAAATAAAGTGTTTGTTTTGCTACCATTTCAGTTAATTCCATGTATACTTTGAGAGATTTAAATGCAGCTTGAGACAGAATGTAGATAAATCTATTACTACAGAAACAAACCGAAAGACCTTGAACCAGATACCTCTCATCACTAACTTCAAACAGACTGTCAAAGTCTGTTAAATATTTCCAGACCCTGTTTTAGAGGCTGAAACTGCATGACCCTTATTACTTTTCTGAATAACATACACTCAGAAAAACTCGCTGTGCAATACACTAATCAAGAAATATATGTCATATATAAAGGAGTCCATTTGGAACAGTTTTAAAGGTAGCACATTTAAAAGCACATTTCATAAGACATGCAAAGTTTTCTTTTTCGTGTGCAACTTCTCAACATCCCAGACAGAATTGTAGGGCTTTTCCAAACTGATTCATTATAACCATTCAACTTTCTCAACTCTCTTCTGCTGACAGAAAAACTACTTTCCCATGCCTGATCAGCATGTGAGAATCCAGAAAATGCTACTATAGAACAGTCATGTAGCTCCTGGTCTTGCACAAATCCAAATTACAGCAAACTGATAAATCC
Organism: Pelecanoides urinatrix; assembly: GCA_013400755.1. Taxonomy (NCBI): domain Eukaryota; kingdom Metazoa; phylum Chordata; class Aves; order Procellariiformes; family Procellariidae; genus Pelecanoides; species Pelecanoides urinatrix. Next base: position 18,867 of record VZTQ01011401.1, read on the forward strand.
GCAATGTTTTTGTGGAATAGTCTTGCCAGTCCTTATAAAGCAAGTCATACAGTAATAGTCCAGTAAATATGATATAATAAAATTGAGTGATGAGAAAGCTTTCTTTGTAAATGCGCATTTACTGAACATCATAACCAGAAGTCAAGTAACAGGCAAAGCATTGCCAGCAGGTTGAGGGAGGTGATCTTCGCCCTCTATTCCAGCACTGGTGAGGCCACATCTGAAGTCCTGTGTCCAGCGCTGAGCTCTTCAGTACAAGGGAGATATGGACATACGAAGAGAGTTTCTCTGATCCACCCACACCTACCCTGAACTACATATGAAAACCTGAACATCCTATTAAATCGGTTTTCTTAATCCCTTGCTATGCAAGACATTTCCTAGAAACTAAATCCTCTCTCAAGTTAACTGTGAGCAAGTGGGAGACATTCACAATGCCCAGCTCTAGGTACTTAACAGCCATATTGAAATGTGGTGGTTGATCTCCATAAGAGTTCTGCAGAGAGCTTCAGGGGGCAATTTGGAGTACGTAAAACTAAGGACACATTGAATATTGTTCCATCAAAGCTCCAAACCAGGATCATCACAAACACTGTTGAGGTATCATGTGTTATAGCAGATGGATGAGAAAATTCTAATCTTTTCCAATTAATGAATATATGCCAGAGAAACCACATCAATGAAACCCTATCATCAGTGAAACTGAGATTGCACAAGGAGTATAAGATAACCTTGGCTGAATTTTCCCCAGCTGTATGCTTTCTTCATTGATGACCTTGAACCATACACTAGTTATTTTTGCGCATTAGAGAATCATTTCACTGAGCTTTCAGTTTTAGGGTGTTCTGGAAGATCTGGCCCCATAGAACTCTGAGGACATTACAAAAGTCTTGAAACTCTGCAACATGACAAGATTTGATACTCACCTTCCTACACACACAGTAGAAAAAACATAGGGAAAACCATTTATTTCTGTAATAGTAGATATGTATGAATATGCTTGTTTGCCCCAAATGTATGGAAACTGTGTGAAGAACCTCTGGATCAATTTTCACAATGCTCCAAGTTATCCTAAACTTTGCACTAGTCCTTCCTATCTTTTACATGAATCTCCTCAAAAAACTGGCTAGAAACTTTCCATGGAAATATAATAACTACCATTACTGAAGTAATTTCCAGAAATACTTACCAAAGCATCTACATGGAGAGTACTAAGAATGGACATATTTATTAGGCTTCAAAAGGCTGAATTCCCAAGTACATAAGAATTTTGCACATTTCTTTCAACAAAGAATAGCAAATAAAGGCACGTACTTAATGAGATCACAAATACAAGTATGATACAAAACTGAAACAAGAAAAAGCAAATGCTCCATGTAGGCTGTTAAATTTATCATTACCTTGGCTTGTAGTCGGCCTCCTAGTGTTGACCTGGCATGATAGATCACAATGAGAACATCTCCCTGGACTGTTATACCTAATGGAATTACTGCTTTCCCATCTTCAATTCTAAACTCCCTGAAGAAAAAACATAACCACAGTTAATTTCTTTTTTAAAAAATAGTGTGTTATCTTATGTTTACGTTGGTTTCTCTAAGGCCTTCAATACCAACCCATGAAAATCTGCTTCAAGTTCTTATTATAGATAAGGAATTAGCTCTAAATGGTTAAAACTTAAAAGCTGCTCTAAAAATAACAAAATTAAGAGTTGCCTACAGCAGAGCAACAGACATATTTAGACCCATAGTTCTCAAATCAAATATGTCTTCAAGGAGCTGCTAGGAAATGCAAGAGACACAATATTATGAAGAAAGCTCTTCCAAAGAAAGGTGCAGAGAGAAACTGTAGCTGCTCTGCTGTGGTATGTTAGGACTCCCATTGAGGGACAGTGGTAGAGAAAAAGAGGGCAAACTGTTATAACAACACCCCATAGCTGTTTCTGTTCCTGCTCTCTTAAAATTCGTTAAATTCCTTACAAGGCTTCAATTTACGGGAAAGCTGTAAGGACTTTGGTATTCTCTCATCTTTCTTCTCTCTGTGACTATCTACACCTAGTACTGCTAGTACCATTTGCAATTCCTGTGCTGTATTACAACAGCAGACACCAGAGCTGTCCAGGGGCTAATAAGCACTCCTCTTACAGCTACCATGCCGTGGAGGATCCTTACTGTTTCCATGACTGAGACATGATGTTCAGTTCAGTACATGTACACCAGGGATCAATCTTCCTAGTTTACACCACATGGAGTGACAGGAAAGAGGGTCTTGCTCACCTCTGTCTCCCAATGACCACTGTGTCACCCCACTTGCTGCAAGAACAGATCCAAGAAGCTATTATAACCATGTCGTGTCTTCCCCATGATTTACCCTTCAAAGTTGGCTAAAAGGAGACAGAGGAGCTGTTCCATATGTTCAAGCAGCTTTCTGCTCAACTGGCACATGCAAAATTATGCTTTCTGCTCGTAGTAAGGACTTCATATTTCAGTTAGTCTAGGAAAACATAATGTGCTCTTTCAGAACAAATCATAACCTGTACTTACTTCATTTTGTCATATTCCTGGGAGGTAGTGGTTACTCTCTCATCCCCAACATAAACTTCACAAAAAGGCCTGCAGCCATTACGCTGCTTACTGAAAAGAGGAACTGGAGTCATGACGACTGATCTGACAAGAATGGGCTTGCTGTGAGGAATGATGGGTTCTTCAGCCATCATGTCACACATGTATTCAATGTATCTGCCAAAACCAAAAGGTACTCATTTAGCCAGAGAAACAAATTCTAAAAATGGGTGAACATACAGGTGAGTTACTTCCGTTCATATCCAGCCACTCAGCAGTGACAAATGATAATAATAAAACACTGGGAACACTTAACAGCACTTCCAGCAAACAGATTTTCAAATCTGATAGATTTCACAAAAGGAAAATGAAATAGAAACATGGAGAAATATTTAAGATCCCTAGCCAGCCTCTCAATTTAAGGACAGCAACAGTTTCTGTACAGCCTGATGGCTGCATCACAACTCAAAAATACACTGCCCAGAAACTTGAATACAGCACTGCATAACGAACTCCTCTGCACCCATGTCCCACCTTGCAGACAACTCCAACAACATTGCCTTAGGTCTGCAGCTTTACATATATTCACTTTTAAAACAAACTAGCCATTCTTTCCAAAGGCGTTAAAACACCAAACTAGGAGAACTATTTATTTTATATCTTACACATAATGGATCAAAGTTGCACAGCAGTTCCCAAGCTAGTAACTCAAAGCTTCCTAAAGGCTTTAAATTAATCCTCATTAATATACGTTATCTTGCAGAGGACCCGTTAAATATACTCAGAGTAAATCTGTACAACAGCATAATCTGTCATTTTTACTTAACTAATCCTTACTTCTCACCTTTCTAAATCTAATCCTTTTTGTAGGAAACTACCAGTGTCACTTGCTACTGAGACGTCATTGTTGTAAGATCTATCAAATTAAATCAAATAATCAGTTTAAAACATTTATCAAAGTGTATCAAAGTCACCTCTGCATGCACTTCTCTAAAAAGCAGAAGGCATTCTTACCTAAACAGAAAAGATTTACAGAAGTCATTATTATTTTTTCCACAGAACTTGCAGTGTTCTGACCTATTGTAATAAACTAGTAAACATGGAATAAGTCTTACACATGTGGAAGAGGATTTTATACTTGAGAGCATTCAAAAGCACTGCATACCCTTGCTTTCATTCCTAACATTTCTTCACTCCAGGTCATACTTGACTCACTTTTGATAAGAACATCATGAGTAACTTAAGGCCTCACAAAATTCCAAACTACTTTCTCTACTCATGATACATCCATTTTTCCAAGTATTTTGCTGTTCGAACACAAACACTATTGAAATAATTTATCTTCCTAAAAAGCATCCTATAAAAATAGTAGTATATTCAGAATTGCATAATTACTTGCTTCAACAGTACCCTACAGACTAATACCATACCTTTTATGAGAAGGCCAAATGCCAGGAGGACAGCGTTTCATACTGAACATATAAACTGCAGCTTCAGCAGTAGTGAAGAGACGACAGAAACACAGAAAAGAACAAACTACAACAGCAGACGCTGCTCTTCCATCCTACAAAAAAAAAATTGTAATTTTGTTATTAAACCTCATGGGAAAAAGCATTACAGAAGTTACTGAAGAACATGTTGTCTCCTTATTTAAATGTAATGAAGCCCAAGGTCTAGTTGCGATCATCAGATTTGAAGTTTGTATCTGAATGTGAAATGTTTTCATTTGATTTCCACAAATACAAAAGATACTACATACTATGTGCTTGCTCAAATGTGAATAAATGTTTTAGCTTAACACTGTTTGAAATTTGCAATTGATCTTTATTGCCTTACTATCATTATGAAAGACTGAAAATTCAGAAAAGGTAATGGTTGACAGAACAAGACCTCCCAAGTTTTTTTGCTCACAACATGGAACGGATTTTTTTGTAGTCATTTGGCATATGAGTGTGGAAGTAGGGAAGAAGGAAATGTTTTTTCTCAACTTGTTTTAACAGGCATTTCCTTCAAAGCCAGACTTCTATTCTAACCATTACTTAGATCAATGAAAAGAAGGTCTGCCAACACTGTAAGAGCCAGATCTTTAAATAGCGGTTCAGCATATCAATATTATTACTGCTGGTGTAACTAGCAAGCCCAATGATTTCCAGAAGTCACGAAACTAATCTATGACTCTATGGGCTGGACCCTGCCTCTCAGCTAAATTTTAGACATGTAACAAAAACATGGTCCCTACCCTGACATCTACACTTAGGACAAAACATTAATGAATACAAGGGAAGAATGAAACAATACTGATCAGCATGACAAGCAGTGACCTATGTACACTTGCATTACAAAGCCACTTCCAAATTAAAGCACCACACCGAGGGGAGAAAAATCATTGTACAAAGAGGTCAGCAATCAAGTCACAGCAAACCCTTTGCAACTATGGCATGAAGTCTGAGGACAACTTCAGAAGACTTTAAAGACCACTTTACAACCAGAAATACAGCATTCAAAATAAACAATACCTTATTCATTAGTAAACAAATCTGATGACAGAACTTTGCACTTCAGAAAGAAGCTTGGTGAATTGCAGAATTGGAGCAAAAGAAGCACTCCCACACAGAGATGAGACAGTAAGAATTTCAATTTTCCTTGTATGTTTTTACAAAGATGATGGATCTCAGCTACAAAAATAAAAAATCCTCAGGCATAAACAATCATTAAGGAAACAAAAAACAATGATTGCAAAAAGCTAGGTTTTGAGCTTAAGTTGTCCCAAAAGCCTCAAAAAGCCAGATAGAGTTTTGTGTCTAAACTATATTGAAGAGAAATAAACCTCATAAACCAAATTGAACACAACTCTTCCTAGTGTGTGTATAATTATCTTAACTTGGTTCGTTTAAACACAGGTCAAATACAGCTGTCTGAAGGAACACTTAAGCACACTTGAAGAGCTGCAGCGTATCCAGTTGCAAGTCTCTCTGCCATTATCTTCCACCAACATGATCTTGTACTCACACGTTCTTAAAGCTGTGCAAGTTTTCAAGTATGACCATCACTGTATGGTCCCAAATAATGACACAGAGCAAAGTGTTACTGAGACAACCAGGAGTTACTCCAGCCTCTAGCATATGTCCTACAGTCTTGCAATATCAACAGAATAGGATGCCAATTAAAAACAGATCCCAGTCATTGCCAGTCCAGAAAGATTTAACTGTAACTGAGGCAGGGACTGCCGTTTGAACCTTGTTTTCCACTGCTTGTTCTCACCCAGATCACTCAGATTACAATGTAAAAATGTAAATTCACTGCATTATTGCAAACCTCTACAGTAAAGATCAGAAAACCAGGAAGCCCTACCTGGTTCTGAATCCCAGCCACCTAGAGGCAGTTTCACTTTTACAAGAAGCAACTCTCATGTTTTGTTATCCCAAAAAGTATATTGGACTAAAACATTCTATCTCTACCAGATAAAGCATTCTTTTCAACCTAGATTTCCTAGCTTATAAATCTACAAAAATTTACAGCTAGATGAATCCATGACACATATTGCAGCTATCGTTCATTTCTAGTAGTTCTGGTGTATGCTCTTCACATCACATCTGGCATGCAGCCATATCATATACAAGCTTCCCTCACACATGAGGAAAAGGAATGAGTTGGGTGTCTTGAAAGAAACACTTCAAGGGAAAGATGTTAGAAAAACTGCTGCTAATTCATCACATCTGCTTCTTACCTACTTGATGTGATACTGAGATACTATAAGTATCACTTTAATATAGAATTAGATTCCTAATCTCACAGCAGCACTGAAAATCCCATTGATTTTCAGCAGCTGGCATTAACTGATTTTTTCCTTTAAAAATTCTGTTTAAGGAAGTACACTTAGCCAGATTAGCAAATCCTCTTTTAGATTCTGATAGTGATGTTCTATATAGACTACTATACCATATCAAAGGACCAGTTATGAATGCTTTCCAGCAGCATCATCAGCATTGTAACAACTGTCATGTTTCTCTTTTTACTGCATGGGAAAATAAGGATGTCAAAATTTTGCATGCAATTCTCTTACAAAAACATAAAAGTAACCTCATGTTTTTACATCTTGAACATAGTAACTATTCTTTAAATTCATGTTTCCCCCCATGTTTGACATGAGGTAGCTCTTTATCAAGAGTTTTATTGCTTTTGGGTTATATCAAGGTTAATGATAGTTAGAGAACAGTGGTAGTTACACAACAATCTGCTGCCAGCAACAGCAAGTTCCACCAGAAGTCTCACAGTCAGTTTCTGCTATTCTGCAGATACATATTACATTCTAAATGGATAGTAGTGGGAAATGCAGTGTACACCCAGCTGTCACTCAGGAAACATGAACAAAAGATAGAGCAAACACTGAAATAGTAGAGCAGATTCTTTCTCCCAAAGGCTACTTTACCTTAATCTCTCCCATATACTTCCCTCCATGCTACATGCAAGTAAGCATTTATCCTACTAATTTGCCCAAGGAGAAAAATTATGCAAATAACTTTCCTAAAGACGTAGCAGGATACAATTGCCCTCTGGCCTCACAGTAAAGAAAGCCAGTAATATCCACAGCCTGAGTGGATACTAGCATCCTTATTCACAATGTAAACCTAGATTGAGCAAAGCACTTCAGACTTAAACCAATTTCTTACAAGGCAGTGCACAATGCAAACATTTTTCTGGTCTTGTTTCAGCCATAAATGCATGTTCTTGCATATGCTATAAAGATTCTGAAGATTTGGTGCTCGTCTTGCTGGCCAGCCACATTCTGAAACCTGCAATGAGAGACAGCAGAGGTGAGAAACTAGATTACATAGTCACATACATTTGCATAGCATAAACTGTGTATATAAGAGGTAATTTTACACTTCAATGCCACCCTTAGGTAGAAATTAAGCAAGATGCTCAAGAAAAGTAGTCTCACACGGTGTAAGCACCACTTTATAGGACGAAGTGCAATAAAACTCCAGTCCTGTCTATGGTCTGCTGCACTAGAAGTATCAACAACTCAGATTACTATCTGAAATTTTCTTAGAGCAACGTAAAACAGCTTTCAACTTGATTCGTGCACATATTCTTAAGCAAAAAACCAGAAAGACTTTGTTTTTACTTTTGTCCTTTATTTGAAAAGCCTCGATAGTTAAGTAATATTTCATCAGCAATTAGTGCTACAAAACACTACCAAATAATCAGCTTCACTACTGAGAGTCTATATTCTGAAAATCAGCTGTCAGTAAGAATGCAGTATATGAAACCTGATGCTTGAGCACTTGCAACCCTTATAGAGTATATGTTCTGCCAGGACCACGGAAACAACTTACAAAGCAAGCTTTTTCTATTTCTTTTTAGCCAGGACTGCAATTACTGAATGTGCAAGACCAAGTTTTGCTATCAGCAACATGTTTTCTTACCCAGATAAAAGAGTTCAGGGGTTACTCTGAGATGAATTACCTGAACTGACTGACTATCACAAAAAATTCTTAGTGAGTTTGTTTTAGTGCCAAGCTCAGGGGAAAAAAGGCTGAAAGAAACAGCCTACAGCTGTCTCCTACAGCTTTTCACTGTTTTCTAGTATTTTAATTAAAAAAGAGGGCAGTTTCAGAAAGCATCACTTTGTGAGAGATTTAAATTGAACTTTCTTTTGTTAGTGAAAGCTTATGCAAAGTCACCACTGAACAAATAAAAGCTAAGGCAAGCAGTCCTGTTCACCACAGGATTCAGTGAGGGCTTCAGTACATTTCAAGTATTACAATAGCAGCGAAAGAATCATATTGCAGCATGACAGCTACAAACCAGAACACAGTCTAGAAAAGCAGATGTATTCAAAAAAGCAAGAACTGACTTTTTTTCTGATTTACTGTTTACTTTCTGCTCAAACATTAGTTGTGTTAGCAGATGTATACCATACAACATCACCTTCTTTTCCTTTGGCTATGTTTTAAGCTCAAAATGTTCTGATCATCAGCTGAATGATGGAGAGTGCACAACCTCCTTTAGGACTTGAGTCCTAAATAGGACTCAAAACTAGCAGAGAAGACTTCAAAACTACCGTTAACTTTAACCAAGGTTAAAGAAATTTGTATAAGTTCCATACAGATAGCATACAGCAAGAAAGCAAGAATATATAATACCATGAACACCTACTCAGCAAAGTGTCAGAATTAATAATTTCAGAAGCTGTTCTCCTCTGATAGAGTTTAAGGCTTGCTGTAGTCACCTTTTGCAGGCACTAAAGGAAAACTAAGCTTCCTTAGCTTCCTACATGCCTGCTCTCACCCAGTACTGAATAATGAAGTTAAGTCAGTCAGTATTGCTCATTGTGCATCTGGATTTCAAAGATGGAGAGGGAAAATCTCCCCAATATATTTAAAGATTTTGTTTTCCAAGTAAAATAGCTGCCTTTTTTTTTTTTGAAACAGAAGACAATGTTTTGTAGAAACTTCCTAAATACTCCCAGCCAATAAAGTGGGCAGGAACCTACAATGTTTTGACAAGTTAGGATCTATTATTACTTCCCAGCAAAACAAAGATCATAAGACAAAATGAATGTCAAAAAGATAGATGTAGACCAGAAGAGTTTCAGACCACTGGTAGATTTAGCTGTGCTTATACTACCATTCACAGTACTAATACATCAGGAACATCGATGTATAGGCACCTCAGACTTGCATAACCAAAAAACCATCCCCAGGGAAACAATTTTCCAGTCACAGAATTTATCATTCCATAAACAGAGATTGATAACTTTGTAGGATGAGGAATAAATCAGTTCACTGTCAGCCTCAGTGGACTTTCCACGAACCTAGTGCTAAAAAGCATTGCTGAAGATTTTGCTTTGAGGTACCTGCTCCAAATAATCATGCAGGTTTTCTGTATGATTAAGCTTTGCCTTCCACATTGAACAGCCTCGGCCTGAATCTCACACTGAACCCAGATGCACATAAAAAAGTTTATTGCCTCCACCCAAAGAGGCAGTAACCATTTTTTCAGGTGTGACAATACTTTGTCTTGTCTACAAGTTTACTAGGAAACAAAAGGAAGTGACAAGCACTAGATAGACTATATTAAACATACTTCAGCCTGACAATTTAAGTGAACTTGGATAACTGAAATAATGTTAAGGATGGCTCTGCAGCGTAAGGCCCAAAAGGGGTTTCCTGTAATGCTTCTAGACTTTCCCACAATACTGACTGCCCAGAGAAAAGGGGCATGATCACTACAGACTGTTTAGGTGAGGTCTAACGTGGCCAGTGTTAGACAAGTCACAACACAGTAACAGTCTCCACAGTTGAGCTACTTTCAAGGCAGTTGAGCTCTATTTAGGAATAGACACTGAAGTCCAGCATCTCAGCACATAACAAGTCCTCACTACCTTGTTACTGAATTAGACAAATGTCTTCATTTCAGTATCAGAGAAATAGCCAGAAAGGCTAATGGAGGCTCAGCTAAGCTATACCAATATTTCAGGCAGTAGCAACAAGCAATCAGCTAAGGCTGAGCTATGTGGGAGTCAAATGGCATGTAGTGGGACAAGGAGAAAGTCCAGTAAACAGGTTGTGCAAATCAGTCGCCAAAGGAGTACTACTTTTGATAAAGGAAGAGCTCTGAATGTAGGAAAGATTAACATTTTAGTAAGATTTTTAATTATGTTAAGTATTCTCCAGTTAAATCTGAAACATGTAAGGTACCGGTGCGTGTTTTCAAACAGCCTAGAAAACACAGGCTTTAGTCAGTAAGATTAAAGATTAGTCTTTAATCAGTTAAGTTTGGTTGAAAGCAGAGACAAGCAGAATATAAGTTACTCTTTGACCTTATGTTTATACTTATTCTTTTGTGATCTTTTTGATTATTAGCTTATTTTAACATATTTCACAATAAAAAGCTGAAGGTATAATCAAGACATTGTGTTGAAAGACTTACAGAAATACACAAAAATTATACACACCCTATTATGGAATCTTGAAGACCTGTATGTTCTTGGAGAGAGATTGTATACAGCATAGTGGCCAGGATGTTTCGAGTCCAGACATAACCGCACATCTTCTATGTTATTTTTGATGGCAGATTCTACACCTTCAGCTGGAAAGGACATCACTGAAGACAGAACAACAAACACCAGGTGAAGTATTCACTTTTTTCATATATTAAGAACAATCAGAAATTATTCTGAAGACAGACATAGCTATCATACCAGCAATTCTGGAAGTGATGTATGATATATCCAAGTCTCCTTTTGCATAACTGAAATAGAACACATTGGAGTTAATACTGGGAAATTGAACCATTCAAGCCATAAGTCTAAAACCCAGGTCTCTCAGGCTACACCCACCACCATGAATGGCATTTTATTTCTTCCATTTGAGGCTTGTTACCTCACACTTTAAGGTTTTCAGAATAGACATTGTATTTGAACAGTTACTCATTTACACCAGTTGCAACAAAACCATCTCTGGGGATTTTGTACAGATACCTTCAATGTTTAACTCATTCCTCTAGCCCCTGCTCTTATTGATAAACATTCATTGTAGGTATCAGTTTGAAAGCCTAATGAGGATGCATTAACATCTTTAATGGAGGACATCATAATGCTTAAAACAAAGACCATTTTAAGTTATGTAACTCTGGCATGTTACTATCTGGCCCAGATGGCCATGCTGCTGAATTTCTGAATTCCATATGAATAGAGGGTACCTGAATCTCTTTCCTCATTTAAATCATTCCTCTAAAAATTCACTTCCAAAACCCCCATAGTGAGCAAGGCATTAATGATTACTTCTCTTTCTCATATAGTTGAGCACAGTTTTAAAGAGCAGCCTTTTTGAAAAATAATCTCCTAGTGATTTTTTTTCTAAATTTAGGTCCATTCCCTTCATCTCTACCTAATCATCCACATTATGCCACTAATTTACTATTTTAAGACCACTATTATTTTTTTGTTTCTAGGGTATCTGCTATGTAGCAGGACAAAAAAAAAAAACTTCAGAAAAGGACTGAAGAGCCCCAGCACAGGCTAACACCCTTGAGTGTAATCACATAGGTCTGCACTCCTGATTGGCAAAATAAAAACAAAGCTCACCTACAGAATTTAGTTTAGACATCCCTAACTTAAGTCGGTAGCATATTATCTCCAGAATATCAAAGCATCATCACAACACTATGATGCAGGTTTAAGAAATGCAGAGGCACTATCAAAGCAATGCTTTTTCTATCACTATAAAGTTTCAAGAGCAGTTGAAAGAGCAGACCTAGTATACTGCACTCAAATTTTGAAACATCAAGAGAGAACATTATGCTTTGATTCCTTACTGCTTGCTAGTAAACATGAAGGAGGCTGGAGGGATTGATTAAAAGATTATTGAATTTACAAGGATTGGGAGGAGGATTTTAGATAAGGCAAGAATAACTTTCTGAAAGTAAGGACATTAAACAGTGTTTATGTGGAAGGGCATAATCAGTGTCCTAGCAATTAGAATGACCCAAAGACTCAAGAGAAATTGAAATCACCACAGGGAAGTCTGAAACAGAAGCACAGAACTATTAAGAGCAATAGTCCTCACACCCATTCCTTTGGGAACACTTTCAGATATTGACTTCTTACAGCAACACCACTCAATTCAGCTTTGTTTTTTACATTTATCTAAATTAAAATGCAACATTATTAGGAGCATGGATCTCACTATACACATTACTGAAGAAGTGCAGCTTAGTATGTCAACAACAGCCCAGCCAACTCAAGCTTGCAATTTTGCAGGAAAAAATCTGTATGCGTGTTACAACTGAAAAAGCTTCAGAATGTTTGTGCTGTCTTAATTAAAATGTAGCTGCAAAACTGCAAAATCAACAGAAGTCTCCTAAAACATGTGACCTTGTCCTTGAATTACTATTCCTTGACCTTTATTCTGAAGATTTCAGAGCTATTTCAGTGGTAAGACTTAAGACTTTAACACAAGGTACTCTGTTTAGTGGAGTGTTTCATGTCAGATTGGTAACTGAGATTGCTTTAAATAGCAGGAAGGTGAAAAAATGCATATTCTTCACACTGGTAAGCATTCCTACACATTTCAAGATATAACCCTGAAACTAAACATCAGGAATAAGGTCTTTCCTTTCACATTGTTAACAGCAGAAATTTCATTTACCTAGCAACATTGCTGGCAGGTGATAAGAGTAGAAAAACATGCAAACAAATCAAGAGACTACACAGAGGATTGTGATCCATATAGAAAACTCAGTGTGCTTTTTAAGGCTCTGATTAAGCTAAAGGAAAGTATGTTGTAACACCAATATTTAGTCACTTTTCTAGGCTACTTCAAGGCTTTTTAGTGAGAAGTCTAGTGGGAAAAGCAGCAAATAAGATATGAATTCTCATTTTGCAGAATAAATACCTAAATAAAATCAAGAGTTTTATTTAGATGGTAAAAATTTTTCACTATGTAAATAGTTGGTGTTATCAATCTTGCCAGAGTACAGCTGCACTTAAAGACCATAATTAATATTAAACAAAAGATCATTCCAGCAAATTAAGTTAACAATTAAATTAATTGAAAAATAAACTAGTTAGCATACAGCACAAAATTCTACAACAGTGCATAGTTACCTCGTTACTACCAGCTGAAGATGGGAAAGAATAAAGAATGACAGACAGACAAACCAGCACAGCTACAATGTGAGCATGCAAACAATTATCTTCAGTTAAATAATGCTCTAACACTAAGCAATCTTCCTCCAGACATCTCTACACTCACAAGAGTAGCTAAGCACCACCATTTTTTCAGTTTATTGTTTAAAAACCAGGAAGAAATGCAGCACTGAAATTCACATTGATCTGTTCCCACTTGGTTTTGCTTCATAAAACTGAATTAATCATTCAACTGCCTAGTGCAACACAAAGATCCAAATAAAACATTAATGCAGCATCCAGCTGGAAACAAAATTACCTTAGAAGCAAAGAAAGCTAGCAATAAAAGGCAGTTAATTTTTCCCTAAATTACTAGATCATAATCTCTTCAGTGAAAGAGACTGTTTTGACAATGCACAACAAGATTGATTGTAAGTTTTGGATGCTGCTTTCAACACCAGTGAACACTGGATACGTAAAACATTTATATATGTTTTTTGGCAGGGCATCTGTAACCTGTGTGGATGCAGACCTCAATAAGCATAAAAGCTGGTCAAGGGCACAGCAGTGTCACAAGCAAGAGATGGACAAGCTGAACAGAGGTATGTTCAGGCCACACAGCTGCAGACTGAGTTATCAGGCCCACTGGACATCTGCTATAACAAAGTTCCCTTCTATGCAGACACTGCTCTGCCATATCAGGCCCCT
>VZTQ01011403.1:884-63137 GCA_013400755.1 Pelecanoides urinatrix
GGAGGAAATTAAACAGCTGTCTGCCTTGCCCGGTCTCTCGGAGGACCCTTCTGTTGCAGGGTTGCTGAGGGTTGAAGAACAACAGGTGCCGATCGCCACCACAATGGTGCACCAGCGGCAATATCGCACCAACCGGGATTCCCATCCATGAGCCGATTTGTCGACTGGAGAGCCAAGGAGTGATCAGCAAGACTCGCTCACCCTTTAACAGTCCCATACAGCCAGTGTGAACGTCTAACGGAGAGTGGAGACTAACAGTAGACTACCGTGGCCTGAACGAAGTCATGCCGTCACTGAGCGTTGCTGTGCCGGGCATGATAGAACTCCAATATGAACTGGAGTCAAAGGCAGCCAAGCGGTACGGCACAAGTGATATCGCTAATGCGTTCTTCTCCATCCCTTTGGCGGCAGAGTGCAGGCCACAGTTTGCTTTCACTTGGAGGGACGTCCAGTACACGTGGAACCGACTGCCCCAGGGGTGGAAACACAGCCCTGCCATTTGCCATGAACTGATCCACACCGCACTGGAGCAGGGTGAGGCTCCCGAACACCTGCAGTACATTGATGACATCATCGTATGGGGCAACACCGCAGAAGACGTTTTTGAGAAAGGGGAGAGAATAGTCCAAATCCTTCTGAAGGCCAGTTTTGTCATAAAACAAAGTAAGGTCAAGGGACCTGCACAGGAGATCCAGTTTTTAGGAATAAAATGGCAAGATGGATGCTGTTAGATCCCAACGGATATGATCAACAAAATAACAGCCACGTCTCCACCAACTACCAAAAAGGAAACACAAGCTTTCTTAGGCGTTGTGGGTTTTTGGAGAATGCATATTTCCAAATTACAGTCAGATCGTAAGCCCTCTCTATCAAGTGACCCAGAAGAAGAACGATTTCAAACGGGGCCCTGAGCAATGACAAGCCTTTGAACAAATTAAATGGGAGATAGTTCATGCAGCAGCCCTTGGGCAGTCCAGGCAGGACAAGGTGTAAAGAATGTGCTCCACACAGCAGCGGGGGAGAACGGCCCTTTCTGGCAGAAAGCACCAGTGGAGACTCGAGGTCTGGGGTATTTAAGCACGAGAGAGACTGCTCATCATAAACTCACTGGTAAGCACCCAGAAATGTTTACACCATGTGATGAAGCATGATGCAGACATCCCCGAGCTAACTGCAAACAGGTCGTCTGCAGTGCAGAGCCACGTGGATTTACCACCCCTGGTCCAGCAGCCATACACTTGGGTTTGCACTGTGCTGCAATTCAGCTAACGATCCCTGCCTCTCGGGATGCGGTTCCTCAACTGAGTAAACTCAGAAATCTGTGCGCTAAAATTCAGGCATGCTATTAATTGTTTGACAGTCTATTTTAGGTCTTGTTTTGCAAATCACTGAACACCTCCAACTTTTATTAATATCACTGCAAACTGACAGCTCTGCTCCTCTCCTTGGAACATGCAGAATGTAGCAGACCTGGACCTTCACGTTGCTGTTCTGAAGTCCAAGAAAATTTTTGACTTTTCGTTTACAAATCTTTCCGACACAATTAAATAATTCCAGTTTCTAGTCTGTCTTTTCCAGAATGAAAGTTCTAAGTCACAATGTAAAAAGCTTTCTTCAATCAGACACAAGATACTGAATATACAGTTCAGTATTCCTGTTATTAAATACAATTTTTGTCATAGAGGGTGGAGAAGTCAGGATTTTTCTCATCCTCCATAATTTTACTGAGATTTTAAAAATATTCCTGACCCAAGTTAGGGCAAACCGACAAACCTGACATTGCCTTTTTCACTTTAAATACATTCAGATCAGATCAATTTAAATCTTTAATCTTCCCTTTTTCTGCATTTTAATGTAACACTAAGGTAACATACCAAAATGAAGAATAATTTTCAATGGACAAATGAAACTTCTAACTTTCAAAATATCCCAGGGAGAGACCTACACAAAGAGAAATGCCTTTTCTACTCAAAAATATCCAAAAGGAACTTGGGTGATTTACTGAAAACAATTCTGCTCTGCAAGCAGTCTTTCTTTTGATGTATGAATTGCATTTACTAATAAAAAAGGTTAGCTTAGGAATTTCTGCACCTGCTCTAATTGACTTTTCTTTACCTTACCAAAGTGAGAATAAAATGCAGTGAGAAATAAGGAGGGGCAAAGACAACGAGCAATACTTCATAGTGACAGCTCAGCCTTGCCATTCCAGTGTGACTGGAACAAGAGATATGAGGACATTCATCACTCCCTGGGAGCTTTTCGCCACTACAAATAAACACAATCACTGCCCACCCTGATGCTTCCCTGCAGGCCCACACGCTCGGAGACAGTGTGGATTTTACCCTTTTCTCCTCTACCACATGCAAGGTGGAGACACTATAGAGATTTTCATGTGAAGCCTCCCATCTCTGGGCAAATTTAATCCGCAATGTTGCAAAAGACTAAATGGCCTTAAGCAAGGGAAATAAAATATAGATGACTTCTGTAAAAACACAAAAAACCAGAACACTCGCCTCTCCCTCAAACCAAACTCTAATTATGGAAGCAGTGCTAGACAATATGAGATTCAGAGAAGGGAAAAGGAGGAGAGACTGAGAGACATCTCTTCTTTCAACCTGTGTTATATCGCCATTCAGATCCTCAAAAGAACTTGAAAAAAATCCTCCAGTAAGAGACAGAAAGTCAAGGATAAGGTTAATATAAAGCAGAAACTTTTTTTTTAAAAATGGTTGCTGTAGAAGCTCAGAGTTAGGGATAATGTTTTTTTTCTCCTTCACTTTGGTTTGCCTTTAATCTTCCAATTCCTCCTGACCCTTAATAAATAATTAACCAGCTGTTGAGGCAGGCTCTATGTGATATAGTCATACCTCAAACTTCACAGGAAAATCAAAGTTTACTTAAGTACAGAAGGCATTGAGAGAGATCACAGAGCAGCAGCAAGAAGGCATTTCAGTAACATACCCATTTCACATAGTGAAAAGGTCTTATAAAATGATTTCAGCTGCATATTTATTTTAATATCATTCTTGTCCAGAAGATTTACAATAGTGCTTAACAATTTCTCATGCAAACATAATTTATTTAAAATAAGATATTGCTAGTAATTAAAATTTATAGTGTAATGTAACATTAAATGCTTTGGTTTTCTATGGTGCCTTTCATCTGAGAATTTCAAAGCAGTTCAGAGCATTAGTGCACATCAAATGGATTTCAAGTTGATTACATACTAGGAAATCTCTTCAGATGGAAACTGAGGCAAAGAGGTAATCATCTAATTTCACAAACAACTGGATGTTGCTGGACGCCCACTCTGGGGTGCTATATCTGATCTGATTTTCAAGAGGATGGTTTTTCAGCATTTAGCATAAACAGGCCCCTTCAAGATGGTTGCAAAATTGCTCTTCTAAATTCATTCCTCCCCCAAATGCAGACCCACACAACTGGCCCATTGGAGCCCAAAACCAAACTCATTGTTTCTGACTCCCTTAATAGAACAGGTATTGGGCCATACGTAGGTTGCCTGCCACAACAGCTGAAACATTAAAGTTAAAGAGATAAATGAGTAATTTGGGCCACATATTCCCCAGAGCTGCTTTCAGTCAGTGGGGAGGAGTAATGGCTGTTTGCAGACCTCCTGCTTAGATGCTGTGACTACATTTCTCCACTGTTTCTATAAAGAGCCACGGAATGTGCCTAAATCCATCCTATGAGCTGGTCAGCACTGGAATACAACCCATTAGGTCATGAGGCAATTCATCACTTTCTTTAAAAAGACTTTAACTGAAATAAGTCATTCTCCATGTAGCAGGATTAACGGAGCTTTGTTTCCTATAGATCCGTCTCTGATGGCCCTACATTACCACACTGCAATAGTTTCAGTTCCTCCTACACATCTCTGCTAGCACTTCCCACACTTTGGAGTACCTCCAGTTCCTCCCTTCTGCCTCTCCTGAGTTTTCACAGCTCTCCCTCGCATCCTCAAGCTACTGAGCAAGATGATATAGTTGGTTCGCAGCCTGCGCATGTGACGGACCCGTCAGCTCGCTCGTGCTAACTGGCCAGTCAAGAGGCCAAACAGAACAGATAACTGTTGAGCTCACCAGCCTGCCCTCACTGAGGCACTCTTCTGCATATCTGTCCTTTACCCAGCCACAAGTTTCGCAAAGCTTTTAGGAAATTAGTATCTTCGAGATGTTTACCTTCCTGTCAGATAGGTCTCAAACGGATTAGGAAACTGTCTGACAGAAAGGCAGAGCAATTGCACAAGGCACAACTCCTACGGAAATTGGGTTAATAAAACCAACCAAGCTCTCTAAGGATAAAGGACAGCTGAGGTTGCAACATTCCTGGTTCTTCTTGGGTTTATTAAAACAAAAAATGGGAAAAACACCACCCTGCATTCTTTGGCATGCCTGAGATGGATAGTGATGGCTATGTGGTTTCTCATTTACACGAAATAAATAAAAGGGAAGGTCAGAGTTTGGCTGGGGGTATACCCACACAGCATTGTGCAGGCAAAGGGAGCTTGCTTTACCCATTTGCCAAGCTTGCCAGAGCACGTAAAAGCAATCAAGGCAGTGCCAAGCCTGAAGTAATCAGTCCTGATGGGAGGCAGCACAGATTTTCTCAGCTCAGTGTTGCAGTAACCACGTCAGTTGGCTTGGAGCACAGGGAAAGCAAGTTCATGTCTGCATGGAGAGTGGGCGCAGCAGGCTTCATCTGCCTGCAGAATACAATGTAGAAATACATGAAAGTTTTCTGTCTGACCCCGTTCAGCAGCACAGACAAGAATACAAGGGGTATTGGAGGGCAGAAAGAAAGGTTAACTATGGGAACTGAATGAAGAAACTCCTGCCCCAAAGCAGTTCTAAATGAGCATTAAGTTAATGAAATTCATTAGAACATTGCAGCCAGGAACCAATCTATGGCTTCTGGGGACCTTGGCCATTGGCTCTGACTGTATCATCATCTTTGTGGTCTTCAGTAGGGTTCTGCACAAAAACATTTTACTCACAAGTCTTCAAATTTGTAATAAGGTTCAGCTAAATAAATGTATTAAATTTAATTTAAAGGAAAACAAACAAACAAAACACAATCAGACTTTTCTGAGATGGATACAGAATGCTAAATATGATTAGCAAGCTGTAAATACCTCTAAGATAACTGTAACACTGGGGTACTGCTCTCTGGCTGCGTAAATGTCACAGCAAGGTCCACAAATGCCTAATTGTTAAAAAAACCATGTTGTCATTAATTCGCTATGAAAACACAGAAAAAGATGTTTCAAGTTAGCATCCCTCAGATCTCCAAATGGAAGTCTGTGAATGATTTTATCTGTCTAGGCCATCTGGTCTTCTATGCAGAGACTGGGCTTCTTTTCACATTTCTGGCTGTGGTTCTACATTTACAAACATGCAATGAACTAAAAATTCAAAAGTAGATGATGTGAAAAGGATTGCTGGGGTGAGTCAGATAAAACACCAGGCAAGTGATCTGGGGACAAAAAGTCTGGTGTAGATGACCGCGCCATGAGTACAGTGCTGTCTCTCGAAGACGGGTGCGTTACATTCTCTTACTGGATTCCTCCTGGGGGCAGGACTGCTGTGAGGGAAAACTCTAGCCCACTCAGGAGACGTGAAGAAGAAAGACTGGATTTCCACCTGACAGCAGTTCATGAATACAGTGTTTTGTGAACTGAAAAGGTAACAGTACTTTTGCTGTCACTGTCAGATGAAGCACTCACAGCAGGGAGGGAAAGTTTATAAAAAACCACCAAGAATTGCTTTATTCTACGAGGTAGAACTTCTCACGTGATATTACGATGACAGCCAAATCATAAACATCTGAAATTGGTAGCCACATGAACAATGAAACAGCACAGAGAAAACACTGTTCAGGTTTGGTGAAAATGATACAGAAATCATCACAGAAACAAACACTCAGTTTACCATTTTGCTCAGCTAGAGCTCAGTAGAGAAATGCTATGGAAAATGATAGACAAAATAAAGACCTGAGGAAACCCACAGTGTATCACAGCATGATTAGACAAATCATTTTCTTACAATACAGAGTGAATGAGATGCAGTGAAAAGACGCCAGCCATTTTCTAGACTTCTTGAAAATGCACCATGAAGAAGACAGAGAGATATTTTGTTGCCAGAATTTAGAAACACATTTCCTCCTCTATTACGTGTCAGGATTTTTTTTCTCTCAGGGTTGATTTACCCATCCAACCTTTTATTATTTACTTATTTTTGGTGAAACGGAGAACTACAATATTCAATCAAACCTTAGTCATTCAAATCAGAGACAGAAACCCCAGTGAAAAATTATGTTTGTATACCCTCTAATATTGGGCATCCTGGACCCCAGTGCTTCAATGCTGCGGGGAACTGAAAGTCAGTCTAAAATCTTTCAAAGGACTGTTAGCAGGAAGGAGAGTGAGAAGCTAATATGACAAGCTATTGGGAGCCATTTATTAGTATGTAAGAACGCAGCATTATGGAGCTGTACTGAATATTACACCTCTAACTTTGTGGAAGGTTGTGATAGAAACATTTACTATTCCCCACTACTCTGTCTCCCAGCATATTGAGCAAAACCTGAGGAGAATTCTGCAGTGACTCACACTACTTCAGTTGCCCAAAACACCTGACCAAGAGCAAAGACAAGAAGATTCTTTCTGGGCTAAACCATATTCTTTCCACTGAAATGATATATAGCAGCTGCCACCACATTTTGCCCACTTATTTGGAGAAGGGAAAACTACTTTAAGTGGGGATGTAAACAGTATTTTAGAAGATGTTTTCAAATATCCAGGCAAAGAGCTAGATGCATTACCTAGATCAGATAGAATGGCTCACTACTGGCAGGGATTAAAAGCAGCTCTTCTGGCTATGCGCTTCAGGTACATCCTGTAGCATGCAGATAAAAACGTGTATCATCAAACTTCTTAGGTCTAGAGAGATATAGCTGTGTCCTTTCAGATACAGGGGGATTTAAAATAATTTTTTAAAGTTTGAAAATGTGTGGTATCTTGTATTTTGTGTGTTCAGCAGGCACATATGTTAACTGAAGGAAAAAGTCTTATTCAATGGAAGCTTGCAGGAAAGGTGTTAAATCTCAGTTTCTCCATAAATGAGAAATATTTTCCAGTCATTATGTCTCTTTCTTAACTTGGCATACATACAACTACTCTGTGCTTTGATGTGCTCATTTTGGACTCAGAATGCTGTTTGTACAAAGAGCAAGGCATGAAATAAGCCATTAACAGGGGCAGAACTGTAACTTTTAGGCCAGGGGAAAAAGAGCCGTGTATTTCTCAATTCTGCCAATATGAACAAAACTTCACATCTTTGCATTTTGTTGTATTTATCTCAAACTCGCCACTGTTCACTTAAGGAAGAGAAAATGTAAAGTAATTTTTAGGGAATGTTTTTTGCTAGCCCTGTTTCTTAATATAGCCGTGTCTGGATAGGTCTTGCAGAATTACTATACAGAAAAACATGTCAAGGGTAGATTCCACATAAATGATAAGCCCCACAGCACCAAAAGGCATACAGTTCAAGAAATCTGCAAATCTAAACCAATTATGGTTGTGTGGTTTTCATGACTGACATCAAACTTCAAGCTTTGAAAAGACTATGAATATTAATTATCTGTGACCCTGGGACTCTCAGAACTGATTCATCCATCTATGCTAACTGATGTCTCATAACAGATTTGGGAAGAGGAAAATAATCTTTATTTCTTGCATGTTAGAGGGAGGAGTTGGAATCATGTTGGAATCATATCAACAAGTAAATCTGAGAAACAGAAGTTTTAGCACTGACTCTGTTGAGAACAAAGTTGGAGAAAGACTGAGAACTTCAGAAAACCCCATTCCTCATGAACAAATAATGACAAGCAAGTTAGCACAGTGCCCTCAGAGAAGTTAGCCTGTAAAGCCTTTATGGGAGAATCGTACTCTCTGAGTTTTAAAAAGCCTAGTCCAAATCCTGTCTTAGCTGGCTGCACAGATTTCTGAATACAGTACTCTGTAACCCTGTAACAGTACAGGGTCACACATGAATAGCTGAGATCAGTCAACACAGACAGCATAAAAACGTTTAAAACGCCTAGATATCTACAAGCCAATCATGAAACCTATCAGACTAATTATAAACTGCTGGTCGCAGCCAGTTATTTCCATAACAGGTCCAAGAAGTATTTCCAAGCACTTACTGGATTGCTTATCTTTCCCTTGGGTTCTGCAATCTTGCCCTATTTACACCACTTTATGTACAAACCTCTTCATTCATAGCATTTATTTCCTTCTGCAGGCCAAGGGACTTCATTTCTCTTTCTTAAAAACAGAAAATCAAAAATGCCCAAAGCCCAAATAACATTTCGTACACAAGAAGCCTGTATAGATACATGTAGTTGGAGAAATATTATCCTAAGTGTCTAACTGCTACTGATTTCTGAGTTAAATGCTAACTGCTATAGAAAATCCTATCAGATGTCTTTCTGCTGTTCTATATGCCCATGATACTTTTAAAAATCTGTCTCTTCCATGCTGAAATCTCTCAATGAACAGAAGAACAAGATGAGGGGATCAAACAAAGTATATACTTTTTGCAGCAGAATTTATTACTTAAGAAAACTGCAGCTGAACTCTTTGCAACGACAGTATGTATAACAGAGAAGAGTTAGGGCTTATTTCAGATACTACTGAGATAACATGGCAACGCCATTTCTGGAGAAAGAGGCCTGCATCCAGTTTGCTCACAGTGTGAGCAGAATGATCTTGGGTTTGCACCTGCCTAAGTAGTCCTGTGCCCTGAAATCAAAATGCATCTTCACAAAGACAGCCTCCTAAATCAAGTTTATCCATGCTGCCTCTTAAGCCGAACAAAGGACAGACTGTATTTCTTCTTGAAAACTAGGAAGCCACTGCGTAATGTCTAATGAACAGGATTGCAGTTGAAGACAGACAAGCTGTAAGAATGAAGCCGCTCTTTTCCTGCTGACGTCAGCAGAGAAACAGTCTAACGCAAAGATCATTGTTGGCATAAGGCTCCACTGCTGGAAGTCATAATGGGAAGGGGAAAAAAAAAAAAAATTCAGACACCGTGCTAGGTCCCAGCAACATCCCTTTTTTTCCACTGCAACCTTAATAGAGTTGAAGGTACAACCATTTAGCTGTCCTTGATCTCCTGCCCACAGTAAGCCAAAGCAAAGGAGGACCCATTTACAAGAATAGAAGGACATGTTCTATTTGCAATTTAAGAGGAGCCTGAATTGCCTTTCATTTTAAAAAAGGACCTCTGAGAGGAGCCAGTGAGATTGGTTAGGCAAAGAAAAACGTCATAGGAACAAACCCGTGTGGCAGTATTTCTTCGACACAATGAAATCCCACAAGGGGTCAAACGATCCCCAGGGCTGGCAGCCCATGTTCCACTGAACCACATCTGAAACTATCAAAGGGAAAACAACTCCCAAAGACAGACAGATCTGGAGGCAGATAGAAAAATGAGGAGATCGCAATAAGCATTCAGAATTTTTGATAAAGAAACAAGATCAGCAATTTGTCTGTTTGCACACATGCTTGGTAAGGTGAAGTACCTTCTCGCTCTGCTGGCCTTGCCACAAACAAGCGGGGACACTCTGTCAGTGGAGAAAAGGGAAACTGCTTTCACTGGGCCTTTTTTAAGGCCTGTAGTAGGTACAGAGCAGCAATGTGGCTCTTAGATGCTGTATAGCTTCCACGCACAATGCTGCTTGATGTACAGAAAGACCACACTTGCTATTCTTAGAAAGGGACCAAGGAGAGGAGGCCTGGATTAAGCAGAGCTCTTCTCCCTGTCCTTTTCCCATTCACACAGAAGTACAAAACATCAAGTCCCAAGTAATGCGAGCAGGACATTTTAATAGTAGTACCTCATCACAAGTCCTTTTTCAGAGCCTGCTGTTGTATCTACACTTCACTCCCTCTCTTCCTTCTCCCAGGCTACCTCCCACTTCTTCCCAGCAGAAGCAACGATATTTGTATGTAGTCTAGTCTAAACTGGCAGCTTTTGTGTTTTGCATTTCCATTTCTGTATTGCTCTAAAAGATCGTTTGATTCTGCATAAAATGTCCTTACCATTCCAGGTGATTTTCAACAAAGGCAGACATGGGGCTGATCTGTACAGTGTAAGTGTCATTGGCTGAATACTCAAACAGCCCATAATAGGGATTGAAGAGCTCCTGAGAGAGAAGGAAGAAGAATTCTCGGGAGGGGCCACTGTAGTCCAACCTGGAAAGAAAAAGGTAAAAAAGATAAAATGAGGCTCGTTGCCATTTGAGTGAATTTCCTGGGTTTTGCCTACATTGGTTGCTGTCTAACACCAACCCCTGTGCAATCAAGCGTTTCTAACATGGTGTATCTCCCCTCTCAAAACTTGATTCTGAGCCCTGGACAAGTCACGAAGCTGAAACTTCACCAGCGTCCAGGCTGATCTGGGAGGAATCATAACTCAGACACATCCCTTAAGTAGTTTCTTTTCCTTTGTTCCAAATGCTTAGTAAAGCGGAGATACAAAGCTCAGCCTTGCCTTAGCCGCTGGCTAGCAGCGGGCTAGCTTTTTAGTAAGTGGGTTTGAACTGCCCAGGAACACCTGGGTTCACAGCCCACACTGAAGTAGAAATTGCTCTTACTCCCCTACACTGAGATGTAACCAAAGATACAATCTGGCCCCAAGGATACTTTCTAAGCTATAGGTATAACCTAAAGGTCAATGCTGAACAAGACCAAGTCCCAACAGAACAGTGTCTCTTAAGATAGAATGGTGATTCCTCAGTTGTTCCACCCAAGCTCTTCTACTTTTCTGATTGTTTCAAATACATGTGGTACACCTTAAGCTGTGCTTTGCTGTTGCATGATTTTGCTCTGTAGAGTGTCACCTCTTTTCCTTGGTGGTTTGTTGTTTTTGTTTTTTTTTTTTTTGTTAAACTCAACTTTTAAATCAAGCTGTTTCCAATTATCTCAACTAGAGGGGGTGGCAGGGGGCGGGGGGGGGAAGCTTCATGAATGCATTAAACCCAACTGTGATGGATTTATTAAAAACAGATCGTCCTCTAATAATGGTAGGTAGGTTTTTCAATCTAAAATAAATCTACACATAGCAATATGAACAAATGATTTGTAGCCATATATCATGTGTGCTGAAAGATTTTCTGAGGTGGGCACTATTCCTTCTACTTAACAAATGTAAAGTAAGTGGAAAAATCTGCAGCTGGATGAGAATGCTCTGTATTAAGTTTGAAGTTATGGAACCATAACCACAAGGGGTTGAATGATTGATTTGTGCAACTAGAAAGATGATAAAGGGAGGCTGGCCCATCCTCCTCTGTTTTACATCCGGAGATTCAGTACTTTTCTCTTTGAGCAGCTTTAGCTCTAGGATCATGTGGTGAGACTAAAGCCACAACAGCAAAAGGTAATAAGCCCATATGAACCACTAGTGCTAACCATTTAACAGATCTGGTTCAATGGACATTAAAATACTGGGCTGAGCCTGATGATGGCTGGAGTAAAGAACTACAAACAATACCTGTCTACATTTAAAAACCTCTTAGGAGAGCCTAGGTATTGCATTTCTGGGCAACATTAACTCATCGTAAAGCCTTCATAGTTCATTTTCAATGTCATTTTAGCTTTGAAACACATGGGAAGCTGTGCCCATACGGCATCACATGGCCCTACAGCATCAACTCTTCTTTTCAGTAGGGAATTGGTATCTTGGAGTCCCTCCAGCAGAACCTTTATTAGCATTAAACAGCAGAAACCCTGGGGGAATGTATCTTCAGATGTAAATGAACCAGTGAAGAATGAATGAATTTGCAAATCAAATTGGTTTGTAATTTCTCCTGAGGATACCGTGCCACACACGGTAAAAGTTATTAGAGATGTGGGGAAAACAACTTGACTTTGGCCAGTGTTAGCATACTAGAACGCTATTCCAAAAATGCAAACTGAGGTATGCTGCATGTTTATGCTTTACTTGCAAGCCAGAGGCAAAACCAGCTGTGAAAGACGACCTCTGTTAAATAATACTGAATCCATGGAGTATAAAAAGTAAGAGTTAAGAAAACTCCTGATACTGAGGTCACTGAGTGACTCTCTTTGAGATGGGTGACTTCTGTTTTCCACTGGACCTAACATGTCCCAGAGAAGCTCAGCTCGGCAGGAGCTCTTCACTTGACATGCCACCTCAGAGCTGACAGTGTCAGCAGTTGCTGGACATGCCGAGAGCTGCCCCAGAGCCTTACTGTTCTGGTACCTTTGGAGCTGAAATCCCATCCATGTGTTTTTTTTTTTAAAAAAGAAACTTTATGTACAAAGCTATTGAAATATGATTTCAAGCCTTTGTTATATGGAACACTGGAAATAAGCACAATGGTCTTTCCATTATAAAAGCACGTGGATTAAACCTCAACTACAACGTAGCTCTTGAGGTGAGCCAGGGTGGCCTTGAAAGGTTCTGTTTAGATTTGGAAACAGAAGTTCAGGGGCTGGCTTTAATCATACAAGAATGGCTCATGGATTTGTCAGGCTGGCAGAAAGTGTCCTGAGAAAAGGCCTTCTCAAGAGACTTCTATTACTTTCAGCTTCCAACTGGGTGAATTAAACTGTAAGGACTGAACAGCATTCATGTTTCTCACTTCAGCCAGAAACAAGAAGTCCACATATGGATAACAAATGATCATTAGATGGCATGCAAAGCAAAAATTTTTGAAGCAAAACCAGATCCATTTTGAAGAGTTACAGTAACAAAAGGGATAAAGGTCTGGAGTCTAATTATAGCCCTGAGACTGATTCAGTGTGTAAACATGGGCCTGTAGTTCAGTTTTGCCTTCCAGACAGTCAAAATACCTATGGCAACAAGATGACATTAGATTTAACCACTTAAATTGGCATTTTGAAGCATGTAGATGGAAGGTGCTACAGGAAAATGAAGCATTATTGCTATTGTTATTTTTAACAAACGTTTGAGCTGATTAAGATGAATCACTTACTCAGAAGTAAAACAAAACCAAAGAAACATTACATAACAAGAGAGGCTCAGCCTTACTCAATTCTGTAAGTGTTTTGCAACATAACAGCTACTTCAAAACTGATAGCATTTAGTGGTTCCCTACCCTTCCTCGCCAACAAACGTGACGTAGAGTTTGTTCCGCTGGAGCTCCTTGCGTGAATATGCCATTACCTGGTTGAACGTGCCTTCCAGCAAGTGGTCACGTCGTATAATTAACCTGCAAAGGGAGGCAGAAATAGAGATCTAATGATTGAGTCTTGTGTGAGCCTGTGAGGCTGAAGGTAAACAAGAGCTGGTAAAGAGAGACGTTCATTCTCAGATAAGTTAATAAAGTTGCATCCCCTGGTGCATGTGCTACTTGACTATTATGGGTTTTGAGTGAGTTGTTTCAATTAGGCTTTTCTATATGCCTCAAAGATTAATTTCTTCACAATGCTGTGATTAGGTTCAAAGTGTTGCTCTACTTAAGACTCTCTGTAACACCCTCTATGTACAAATTGTATGGTAGAGGGGGCTGAGAGTTTCCTGCGTACATGAGGTCGCAGCTTTCTGGGATTGGCCCCAAACTCTTCCTGGATTTAATCCAGTGAATGTCCATGGAATCAGTGCTTCTGTAGCGGGGTAAGCAAAGGGAGTATCAGCCTTTGTTTATATAACACACCTCTCACTCCCCTGCCAACCTCTAAAACAACTTAATGAATAGTACATTTAAACACCATCTGTGCAAGAAATCATTCTTGTTCATATGTTCATGCACATTTTAAGACAGACCTTCTAAAATGTATTTCGTGTCTGCCTTAGACCCACTTAGCAGGACACTAAAAGGGATAACCAACTGCTAGGACTCCCCAGCTCTGTAAGAATATTTTGATGATGACGTTTGCCTGGAATAAATTGCTTGGCTTCATACTTTTTTTTTCCCCCCACAACAGATGTGATTTGGTAGGAAGCCAACCTGATGCATAAATTCAACCAGATGCCCAGGAAATACCTTACAAACATATAGTCCTTTGGCCAAGTTGGATAACTAGATCGAGCACAAGTAGGTACAGACTCAAAAGCCAAATAAAAAGACGTTTGGAAAGCAAACTCCACAACCAAATGACAGAGATCACCACAATACATGAAGAGAGGCAGAAATCTCTCCAGTTCAAATCTAGGAGGGCTACCAACACAAAGAACTACTGAAAATTAAACCTGCATGTACAGGCTAACTTATGTAGGGTCATACTCTGGTCCTGAGTTATACTGATATGTAGATGCAAAGGATTTGGAGTCACTCCATCATTACAATGATATAGCTGTTAATAATCTCTGGTGGACGTTTGCGTGAATGGCTGATTTTCTGACTAGCAAATTATAGGTAGGAATACCAACATCCCTGTTAAATAGGTAGGGAATGGGAGTGTAAGAGAATATGAATCTATAAGAAATAAAACTTGCACGCAAAAGCCTCTTGAAGGTCACTCTTTTGCAGGATATACTAAGATCTTATCTCGCCCTGATGGTTCATGTACAAAATGCAATCTCTGGTGTGTTTCCCACTCCCTGTCAAGTGTCTTCATTCATGGATAATGACAAAAGACAAAGCTACACCACGTTAGGCTATTTGAGTGACTTGTCATAATACTCACTTAATTTTACCCGGACCTTGCCCATACCCTTTGGCTTCAAGTTTTCGATAGAAATTGCGCAGCTTGGCTTCGAAGTCCCTCCTGTATGGAGAAGGTGCTCTTGCACTTGCTCGCTGCAGTCCTGGTGGGAAAATGAACAGCATCCTAAAGTGTAAGGGGCTTTAAATTTTTCCAAATCATGCAGCTGATGTTTCCAGACAGAACTGGCTAACAAATGTGTTAGGAACGTTTTACAGGTATACAGTGCACTCAGTATTATTTTTGTTCTACCTGGCATTAATGGAGTTGTAAGTTCCTATAATTCAGTGATTGCAATATCCTCTTCACTAAAAGAATTGTTAAACTCGCCTTGTGTGTGCCTTTGTGTTGCCTCAGCCTTTAACTTAATTGATTTGAATGGAAATTCAAGGATCAGAAAGGCACGAGAAAGACTAACATGCATAACTCCCACTCACGGTCACTGATATTTAGGTTTTCTTTTCCTTTTGCACATTTAAGAGATCTTTCTCCTCTGCATTGTATGGGAGATCTCCTTACTTGGCAGGACTAAACCTCTGGAGCTCAAAGCAAGGCTTCTCGCTGGAGCCTAGCACCCTAGCCAAGCTGGGAGTCGGGTTTCCCTGCGTTAATCTGACTGTATATTAAACACTTCCAGCTATCAACACAAAACCCCTTTGTGGCATCAAGAGGGATTTCTGTCAGCAAGAAATGCTAAATTTTCCTATTATGATTCACACATACAGCAGATTTTTAGCAATTTGGGACCTGCTTTGTTTTGAAGTCTGCACTCCCAAAGTAGCTGATTAGTCCTTTTGTATAAACAAGTGCCAGGCCATAAAGGGTCAAAGAATAGATCCGTGAAATCCCATTTCCCTGTATCATTACAGAAGACAATAAAAACAAGCCCTTTTATGAGAAACCTGGCAAAAAATCCTCTACAGGGAGGCAAAAAAAAAAATTCATATTTAGTGGGAGCACAAAGTATCATGGTTGCCAGGAAGGAAGCACATTACTAATTGTCTCTGCTGGTAAAACAGAAAGGCATATTTAGATGTAGTGCAAAGAGAATCCCTTGTAACACTTCTTTTCTTCTGTTAGACTTTTTTCCCCCAGGACATAAGAGAATGGGTGTTCTCCTGGGCTATGTAACCAGTGGCAGAAATAAGCAAGCACAGTTTGTTGCTGGAAATGAGCATTTGCCTTTCTTGTGTTTTCACCAGAACAGGTAACGACCAGCGCAGTTCTTCTAACATTCTCCTAAGTCATGTTCTCGCCAAATACTTAGATTTTTATCTTGCAGGAGACTTGTTTATGGCCTGTCTTGATGTAGAGGAGGCGAACCGTATTAATAATGGTGTTAAAACTCATGAATAAAAATAGGACATTCTGACAAAACGCTGTCCTCCTATAGACAAGGGTTCAGCATTTCATTTTTCACAGCAAAAACCCTTCCAATCTTCCACAGCCCCCTCTGAGATTTGAACGTCTCTTGTCCATTAATTTTGTTTGAAACCAGGTAATTTAAATGTTTAAAAAGCTCAGCCAAAAATGGATTTCTTCAGATCACATTTCTGTCGATTCTCTCAAAATGGCCACTGGACACAGCCATGCAGTGAGACTGTGGTGGGGGTTGTATATCTTGGCAAAAGGGAGACATTAGCTCCTCAAATTTCTATAGCATAAACAATAACTACAGAGACATACCACAGCTGGAAATAACCTTCTCAGACAGCATGTCTTTCTGGAAAATATGTTTCCCGTCAAACCTAAGTTAATGGGCTCAACACGGGAGGTCAGACTAGATGATCAAGATGATCCCCTCAGGTCTTAAAATAGACGAGTCTTGGGAAGAAGAGAACTCTTTGGAACACCGAGTGGAGAAGACTGAACTTTACAGGAGTACTGGAAGTATTGCAACACACCTCTGATTTGGAAGTGGGTCTTTGCTCCCATCACATAACATGAATGTACTTCCATGTCAGTGAGTTACGTTTGGAGTGCACCATTCTCTTATTCTAATCCTTTCCAACT
Source organism: Pelecanoides urinatrix (assembly GCA_013400755.1). Lineage (NCBI taxonomy): Eukaryota > Metazoa > Chordata > Aves > Procellariiformes > Procellariidae > Pelecanoides > Pelecanoides urinatrix. The sequence goes on from VZTQ01011403.1 coordinate 17,611, forward strand.
TTATAAAAAGCAGGAATACCTTCTTCCATAGGCAATTTCTGATCTCTGTGCTTCATATACTGTTAACATTTCAACAGATACATAACAGCAATGGCAACTGAGCCAGCAAAAAAGCAGCTGGGGTGAGATTGGGAGTGGGCACTGGTATTAGCAGGCTAACAACTGATGCTGGCTCTGAATCTGTCCCTTTGTATTTATTAGGAGAATACTGCAAATGCAAGATTTTTTATTATTTTCCCCATCCCCTTACCTGGAGAATTTTGGGGTGATGAACAGGGTGAGCAGCGAGGAGAGAAACTGTAACCAGGATGGAAGGCAGCCTGCAGTGGTATGTAGGACATAATATCCTCTTCAAAAAGGCTGCATGGAAAAAGTGATAGGGAGAGGTTTGGTTCACATTAATCACATGAAGGAATGTAAATACGCAGTACGGTGCAAGTCTGCTGTGGTCACAAGTTTGGGTACATCTCTGAACTCATGGATTCACAAAATCTACAAGTTTCCCAAATCAGGCATGGTCACCAGTAACAAAGAAGAACAAAATGAATTTTGTTAGACATTTCATGCTAACACAGTGCCTCAATCTACTGATGGAGACTAAAGATCTGAGGCTACGTAGTAAACAGGGACAACTTCAACACGTTAGAAGTGAGAAGCAAAGATACACACATCAGTCTCCCAGGTTGTATTTCTTCAGTCATACATTTTCATATAAGCTCAGCTCTTTGACCATTTGGATTAAGTTGATAGGAATAAATTGTAAACTTCTTGCATTAGGCAGTGCTATATACCATACCAAAACCACCTGGGTAATGCAACATTTTCCATGTAAGACCAAGACAATAAAATAAGTCCTTATCTGCGCTAAACAAAAGTAGCTAGGACCTAAAGACCAAGCTCCCTAGTCCCAGTAAAAATTAAAGCCTTATCTACATTGAAAAAAAAAAAAGGAAATAAGAATTTTTCCATTAAAAGGAAACATTTTGACCTAATTCTTTTTTATCTGCTACTTAATGGTAACAGCTGGGGGGGGGCAGAGTTTACTGCGCTGATGGAAGCTGCCTTCCAGGAAGTAAGAGTTGACAGATATGCTCTGTCTGAATTATTTTGGGTGACTATCAGTAACAATGAATCCTATTCTAATTACAAATGACCTGGAAGATTTAACAAAATCTTTTCAATTATGCTGAGAAAGAGCCAGCCAGCTTCTCTGGTACCATAAGTAATGACATTATGCTTCTGATCAAATCGATTACCTCAGCAGAATTACTAAATCTGCATCACAGGACAACTTTTCAAGCCCATGTGTACCCTCTGTCCGAATGTAATGGATCTTCTCCCTGAAACATAAATGATGTTATTGAGAAGAGAAGAAAGAAAAAGAAGAAGAAAACATGCCATTATCAAGGCATGAACTATGCATAGAGTTGTTATTATTTGGTATTTTGCCAGTTCCTGTTTCTCTCCTTACAAAAATGGCAAACATCTTAACTTCGTGATTCATTTTCTAATCTCGCTAACAAACTTGCAAAAAAGAATCTATTTCTGATGCAAAAGCAAGAGATTTTATACTATATTTTAGAAAACAGAATGATTCTTAGTCCTCCAAGCTCATGTGCAGCGCTATAGGTAAGGTCACTGACAGACAGATTTTTTGTTCAAGGCTACAACTAATACACCACCTTTCGTTAACAGAATTTCACATAATACCACTTTGCCTCTGTCAGTTCCATCTGGCAAATAACACTAACATATACCTGATATTAATTGATCACACAGAGGTTATACAGTACATGTGTAAAATCATGCATTTTGTTGTTTAAATGAATGCTAATAAGGAGTGGGAAACATAGGATAGGATCCTGTCAGCAGATTAGGACCATGGAAGATACAAACCTGCACCCCAATCTGTCAGCGTGTTTCTAAAGCATGGCAGTGTCCAAGAATATTTATGCTAGTATCAAGTCAAAGGATTCTGCCTCAAGTCAAGGATATGCTTTAGTACCTTGCTGGGTGGGGCTGCAATGTATTGCAGCGTCAAGCCCTGTAAAAGATGGACATTTGTCTCCTAGGAGTTTGCTTAATACCTGCTGTATGAGCATTAGACGGCAGCTTGGGATCGCTCCTGACCTAAGGTATAATCAAAGCAATGACCTGGAGGCGAAGGGCTCAATATCCTGTTACAAATCCCATTAGGCACTGGCTAAGCCGTCTAGTCCCTATCACTAGGTCAATTTTGTTCTCTGCTCAAAAGGAGATAAAAGCATCATCTGTTCTCTGAGAAATGAGAATTCAAATTACAACTGAGAAGAAAAAAAATAGTCTGGAATAATTTGATGGTGAAGATAAAAATTTCTCAGTTACAGAAATGTACATCTTGAATAGTGGGAGCATTTTTCATTCTGTCTCCCTCATTTTATTTGAATGTATTAATTCCTCCAGGAAGGAAGTCTAATCCTTACACCCAAAGAACTCTTTGTCTGGCCCTCACAGGTAAACAACGAGTCAGCAAGGCTATCAGCAGAAACTGCACTGCAGGAACTTGAAGTTCCTTCCCTTGCTCTTCCTTCCCTCTTTCCCCAGTCCTGCAGACGCACTTTTTACTGCACAGTACAAACTAAATTCTTGGTTAAACTCTTAGATGGTGCACACTGGCATTGCTGAGACTGACTAATGCCAGCTTAGGTCCTTGGCCAAAACAATTAATTTAACCTTTGGAATTAGAATGAGTTAAAATCGTACTGGCTTTTGGTTCTGTTTTTTCTTTTTTTTTTTTAAACTAATAGGAAAGGAATGGCATAAGAAAAAGAAAGATACAATTTAATTACTTTGGAAAGGACTACCATTAAGTCATAAGTGAGAAAGATTAAAGACAGGAGTACAATCTACTTCATAATGTTCCTATTTCTTTATAAAATCTAGGGTGACTGTGTCCATGGCATGGGTGTAAATCCAACCATGAGGTAAAATACTGGTTCTGCTGAAGTTTCTGGGGTTTTGCTGCTGACTTCAATCCAAACACAGTTTTAACCCTATCTTCTGAAAAGCAAAGTGATAACTGTAGGTGAAGACAGTTTCTGCTATTCAGTATTAACTAATTCTAATAGTTAGAATGGAAATTAGATATGTCGCTATTTGCCCATAGTTATTTTGGTTCTTCTTACTTCTTGGGTGTCTATGGAAAATTACTACAGTAACTACATAGATTCTGGTGGTCCACACCTACTCTTTAATGGTGACAGTTCCATATGGGGCCCAAGTTAATCTTTTGTACTACCGTTACTAGAATTTGTTTTCCCCCACTACAAGAAGCTCTTCCTGGAACTTTGTTTCAGCAGTCTGGAAAGAAACGGTACCTGAGTGCATGGTTTCTGGCCAAGCTGGGCTGACGCTCCTGCAGCATCTCAAAAATGTTGGGTTGGCGTAGAAATGCGACAATCTTGTCATTGTAAGCTGGAAAAGGAAAACAAAAATACAGAGGCTTTATTCACCATCGAGGGGGCCTCGTCATGTCACCGTGACTGTGCAGGGGCACACTGACTGCACGCTGCTAGTGGGACACGGGGTAATATCGATGCAGTGCATGTGGTTGATGAGAAGTTCTAAAAAGCATCTCTGTGAGCACTGCTTTGAAAGGAGAAACTTGGCTTACCCAGAGGTAACATCTCGTGATGGTGCTGGTTTCGAATAGCCGTTACGAGACTATTGCCTGGTCTGGTCAAGAGAGTAACTCCTCTGTTTCGAGAGACTTCAGAGGCCTACAACATGAGAGGAAAGGGAAAGAATGATCAAAACTGACCATCAGTACCACATCAGTCAGTAAAAAGGTTTCTCATCTTTACTTCTCTGACCTTCAGAATGGTCCATGATGCTAACTGACTGAAGGACAGAAAGCCTGCATGAAAATTATAGCTTTATACTTCAGCCAACTTAAAAAAGGCAGGTAATTCTGTGCTTCCAAATGGAGGAACACCATTATCCACAGCTATCACACTTCTTTGATGCTGCAAGTGAAGGCACCAGAACCCAGAAGTAAATGCAAATTAATAAAGCTATTGCAGTGATGGAGTTCTCTGGTTCAATGAAAATAAAATCCCTGTAATATCATAGTATTTTGTTCTAGCATAACTGCATTTATTTCAAGTTTTTTACAGCAATGTTAATTTGAAAAAAGGAAAAACCCCACAACACTGCAACACGTTGGTCTCTTCTCCCAAGTAACCAGCAATAGAACGAGAGGAAACGGCCTCAAGTTGTGCCAAGGGTGGTTTAGGTTGGACATTAGGAAAAATTTCTTTCCTGACAGAGTGGTCAGGCCTTGGCACAGGCTGCCCAGGGCAGTGGTGGAGTCCCCATCCCTGGAGGGATTTAAAAGACGTGTAGATGAGGCACTTAGGGACATGGTTTAGTGGGCATGGGGGGGTTGGATTGATGGTTGGACCCGATGATCTTAGAGGTCTTTTCCAACCTTAATGATTCTATGATTCTATGTTCACTCAGCGTTGTTGAAGCAAAATTTAATATTGGAAATAACATGAGGAAGGTATATCTATGTAGCTGACAGGACAGAAAAGGGCTACATCACTGCAAAAGGGGGTTGCCTAACTTGCATAACCAGAAATAGAAGTTGAATTGTATACACGGAAAAAAGAACATAATGCAAATAGCTGATAAAAAGATGGAAATTTATCACTACTACTTAACTGAGGCACTTAAAGAATGCCACTGTCCTAAACGCAGTATCTAGTGAAAGGAACCATGTCAGGAAGGCAGATACATTAAAAGGTGGGAAAACACCTAGGTATGAGGATATTAAAAGCCATACAATGAGGTCTGGCAATCTGTCTGCAGTAAGTCACTACTTGCTGGGTAACTCTTTGGGGACTTGTGCAAGCTGAGGGGAACCCGTCTCTCTCTCATACGTGTTCCTCCAGAATATGGCCACAGTGAAGCCAACACAGGAGCACTGCTACAAAGTCAGTGTGAGCACACCCTGTATCAGGACAAGATGCATTAGGAATTCCAATTGCCATTCTACTGGGCTAATAGCTGCTCCTTTCTCACTGCACAAATTGTAGTACTTGGCAACTACTTCAGGAAGAAATTGCCCCTACTCCAATATTTTAAATGTTTGGCTCTGCATCTAAGCAAATGGTGCCAACCCATTTTCAGTGGTACGGCCAAATGCCAGGTCTTCCAACTGGATATAAATGAAAACCGAGAAGCTAAATGTGACTGGCAAGTTGCCTTTGGAGTACATAAAGCATAAAACATTTATATGTAACAAGATACCAGTCAATGCACTTGATACGTGTCAATATATAGGTTAACCAATGAAAAATCTTAATGATTCTAGTTAAACATACTGTAACTGAAAACACAAAACTGCTGTGAAAGTGCATGGTGAACGTTTTGCTCCATCATTCAATTATGATTTCACTTGCACCCATTTTATATTGGTATGCATCTGCTGATTAGAAGAGAGTTATCCCAGTGTCAGGGAGAACAGTCAAGCCCACAGTATTTAATGGACTGATGTGCTAACCTTGGTCCAACCCTTCTCACCTTTAAAAACAGGAAGAACTTTCAAGCAGATCATACACAATTCACTAAGTCCCTCTGCGCTGTGCTAAATCTTCTGCCTTTGTCTCCTTCTCCCACACCCATGGGCCGACTGACACTGCAAGTTTAGCTCAGGCAGCTTTCGCCCTGTGACCCAGGCATCCACCATGTGGCCTTTATGGCATTCGCTCTATGCTATGGAAGACGGAGGAAGCTTACGTGCAAGAGGTGCCCTATAATCCATCGATACAGTGGGCATGAAGCCTTTCTGGGAACAGCCGTATCTTGGGCGGTCTGTGGGCAGCGCAGTCAAGATGACACACCGGCCAGCGGTCGGTTGCACTAGTGAGGATGTGTGGGACGGTGCTAAGGCACTGTGTTGTGCTCAGCTTCTCCACTTCCAGGGAGCTCTGGGTATCAGGTGAGGATGCCTCTTCCCCAGCTCCTTGCAGAACGGACTTGCATGGGAGGGCAGATGGTGGGTGAGCCTGTTTTTAAGGGTGGTCTCTGACTCTTCCTTGACAAAGACAAATCCTACGCCCTTGTTGCTACTCATGGATTTACTGACCAGAAGATAGGAAGGGGGAAAGGGAGGAGTAACAGAGGAATTAAACACCCGTTTAACTCCCACAAATTAGCACCAGTTGGTATTTGCTCTTCGCTTGGGAACTGCACGGTACTTCTGCCCAGGCTGGGGCTGGATCCTCCCCTTGCTTATGTCACCTGATTTTTTTTTTTTTTTTTTTTTTTGTCCTTTTGGCTAGCTTTCCAGTGCTGCCGAGTTGTGTGCCTGAACATATTTCTCCTGAAGCAAGAATTCTGAAAGGAAATGTGTCTAGAGCCCGTGACGAGAAACCTTCACTCCCCCCTTCCCTTCTTCCCAATTCTGGTTTAACAGCTAAAGCCATCTAGATTGTAAGAATCCAGTTCTGTACACACCTTAACATAACAAATTGCACACACTGTGGTGCTGTACTTATCTTCATCACCATCATTAGGCATCACTAATGCTGTGTTTGGATCACGGTCTTTACATGTTTACACCTCTAAACAATTTTTCTCTGGCAACACAACAGGAAAATTCCCAGCCGTCTAATTAACTTCCATTTTGCTAACACTCCTCTTTCCAATCTTTTAGCTAATACAGTACAATTGATTGCTCCAATTCAGTGTCTAATCACAATCGCCTTTAACTTTCTAATTGAATAATTTAATTTAGATTAGCACATTATTCTCTAATTAAAAAACCAAGAGTGACCCCTCTAATGATTTAGTGACCTGGTTCATCTAGTGCAGGGTAATCTGACAGATTTATGGCAGGGTTTAACTGCTTTGCAATTGATACTGGGATGTTGCAACCAGAGGACAGAGTCCAAACTATCAAGGAGCCTTTCAATGATATAATACCCTTTTCCTGGGTTTTATATCACTGCTGGATTTGAGAGGCTCTTGCCTGTTCGAATCCTGCTACTCGCTTGTTGTGGTTTGGGTCAGTAAGGAGATTTATATACTGCTATATTCCAGTACCTCCTCTGCTTTTCTTGCTAACCAGAAACTCTTGCCTCTCCATTTTGGATGCCTGCTTCGTTCTTCTTTTTGTCTGTAAAATGTCTGCCCTGTAATCATACATGTTGATTTCCACTGCAGACGGAAAGCCTCTTAGAAGGAATGGAAAGTGCTTCTGACCTGTTCTGTTTATAGCAGTGGCAGAAGTAAATGAAGCACTTAGTGACCTCTGTTCTTTTGGCCGGTACAGCTACCTGAACTTTTCTTTCAAAAATCAGGTAACCAAGAGTAGCATCAACCACCTTTTTCCTGTAAAAGATTGATATCCTTAAAGAAGTGCTTACGAAAGAATCTGTAGCATTTTTGTCAAATTTATATATAATACCATTTAATATCAAGAATCTACTCAGGTGGACGTCAAAAGTTTTTACAGAGGTCCTTCATTTAGGAGAATGCTTCAACATGAAGAAAAGCATAAATATTACAGATTAATTTATGAAATGGATGCTTTCTTTCTTGGAAGAGGGAAATGGAATACTATTATATGCACAGGTAATTTTTTAAAAAACACAGCCCACCATACAGAAATCAAGGGAAAAAGGGCAGTTTTAATCTCCGTTTGGCCTGTTAATAGTTGGGGTAGGCCTTGAATAAAAGTACTTGGAAGCAACAGCCAGCCTTCTATAGAAACTGTGCAATTCCTATTTCTATTCTCTACTGAGAATGAATTTTAAATGTCATAAAGCAAAGAAAACTGCCATATTTGAGAAAGTATATTTTTACGTTCCAATTTCATGATAGAGTTTTAAAAGTTCCATTTGAAGTATTAAAAATCAATTCTTTCTTAGTATTGCAAGGTATTCTGTTCAATCCCACAGATTATTAGGCAGGAATCAAGGCTACATTTTGATGAGCCAAAAGGAGTTAGAAGATTCACGGGTCTTATGGAAGGGAGGGCAGGAGATCACTGTTTTGACTTCAACACCATAGCCTATTCACTGCACTGCCCCTGGCCAGGGAACTCGGAAACTTGTTGGTGACTTAAGACAAAACTGGCTTCTGCACTATGTTTTGGCCTGAAAGTGAGAAGAAATGGAGACCCAATGCCCACATACTCATTAGTTCCTCTGGTTAACTATTCTCATTGAATTTCAACCCTGCCTTATTTTGATTGAATATTGGCTTTTACTACCAAAACTACCAAAATTCTATTAATTTTCTAAGAATTCCAGACATTACCTTTGCTTTTTTGTCCGCTGTTGAGTACTGAGATCACAATTTCTTAGAACCATAATCATTTCTTTATGGTGACTCAGCTAAGAGCTATCGCTGAGTGTGTGAAGCTGGGGTATTTCTTTTTTCCCCACTTTGGGCTCATCTGCCTATGATTTTCGTCTGCTCTTTCCTCAACTGATCACTCAGTGTCACAAAGTCCCTGGGAAGTCCACACAACACTCCGGCAACTCGTTTTGGCACTTGGGCAGGATGTCAGGTGTGTGCGCCAAGGCAGGGGGTACTTTTTCCTCTCATTACCCTGGCTCTTTTCTATACCCTCTCTGGCACCCACAAGCAATCACGACTGAAGCTGCACTGCTCTGCTCTCCTTCAGGCTCGTTTGACATCTGTACATAATGTTCAAAACTGGTGGTTGTCTGTCTTGGTCCTTCATACTGTCCTGGTGACAGATTCCAGAGGTCACACCACCTGCTCAGCAAAGAAAGCAGCTAGACTGCAGACAGCTGACACACGGCCAGGACAAAGCCTCAAGTGTGTCCCTACAGACATGATTTATAGGACAAAACCACATCCAAATATACTTGGAAGAAATGGCATGGAACATGCGGCTCTTAGTAAATGGGCTGAATCTTTTCCTTGTAAATGGTGGGCTTTTAGGCACCTATCCAAAATCCTTGGAAATCAATGGGAGTCCTTCCAGTGAAACAGCAGATACTTCCAGAGGAGAAGCTACTGACTGCGACAAGGGTCCAAGAAGCACTGTGGGACCCGGGCCACCAAGACTGTGAGATGAAGGTGCCAGCACTGATGGCTCCCGAGACAGAACGTCCCGTTTCATTAGCTGATCATGCCAAATCAGTGGCCTCAATGAATAGTTTACAGTTTCCCCAGAGAATCATTACTCAAAAGTATTCGGTGCTTTTCACTCCCTTCCCTGTACTTGATATATTGGTTTTATCGTAAATTGTTGTTTGACAGCCTTGCCAGCACTTGCAAAACCAAATGTATTTTTGGGCTAGGTCAGTGGTGTTTCTGTCCCTGAGCTGGTGAATTTGTAAGCAAGCCCCAGGCATGCATGGGCCCAAATATGAATCATCATGCAGGTGACTTTCAGATTCAAGTCAATAATTCAGTCACAATAGCAACACCAAACTGCAGGCTGTTGGCAGAGGGAAGTTGCTAAGTTGGTAGGAAAATAGGATTGAAACAGATCCATTGATACACTTCTATCTTCAGAAAATACGTTGCCATATTCACCCAAGATGGGGAAAACCTACCCAAGCTACTCGTGCCTGGTCTGCCTTTGGTCCTGAAGTACTGACCTCACACCCTAGTCAGCTCCTGATCCCAAGCCCATCTGGCAGTGGGAGGTGTTCAGACTGGTCCTGCTGCAATACATTTTAGTATTAATTTCACAAGCATTTCTCCAGATGTTTTTCTGGAAGAGGAAGATCCTTTGGCCATAATTCATCTCTACTCTTTCAATCTTTACAAATCTTCGCCTCCAATCTTTACAAATCTGCAACTGTATGGATTTGCTATATGAAGAATGTGATTGCTGGTACTTTTTCCTCCTTAAATCCACAATACAAACCCAGGATTCATGCTTCTATCAATCCTACCCGTGGCCCTCAGTGATATAAATCATCCCCATGAAACTTAGGAAAGATGTTTAATGTGATTGAAAGCTAGGGAAGCAAACCTCAACACACGTTACTACACTACTGCTAGGGAGTATATCTCTTCAGAGCAATGGCACAGTGGGGAGTGAAGAAACATGTGAGGCTGCCGAAGTATCAGGTTATAAAAATAATAAATGACTTGACTTCACTAAAGCAAGACTAGGATGTCAAATATAGATTCTTCTTTGAAAATCTATTTTGTCATCATTTCACTTCAGTTAGTTTTACTTGTTTATTACTTTATTCTGAAAACTGTCAAAATATAAACCTTTACTACCAGCAAGCTCTGAGACAAACCCTTCAGAAAGAAAAAAACCCCTCTTATTTCCTTTGGAAGATAAAAATCCACAACACAGTCTGTTTAAATACATTGCAAAGATAAGAAGCGCTTTTTATTCTACAGAAGATTGCTGTCAAAAGTAACTATTGATACTAGCACAGTTACCTCTCCAGCACTGTAGCTACGAAGTCGCTGAAGATGTTGCCTGTGAGTCAGGTGATTAGGCAGACGACCATTCTGCAGCGGGATCCTGGGATCTATGAAAGTGGTAGCACGGCTATTGTGGTCAACGAAGAAAGACTAAAACACAAAGGAACAATGTTTTTTTTGTAAGAAGACTGCCGACACTGCGATGGTATTGTGGGATCATAAAGTGAAAACCACTGGCAATTGTGTGTCAGAAATACCCCCTTTAGGTACAGTCCATGGAAGATATCTGCAAACGACAGGACTTTCTTAGTCGAAGCTAGAATAGCTCTGAGAAAATACCTGAAACTACGTAAGTCAAAATCACGTGTGATGGCCATGAAGTAAAAAAGACAGAAGAGAATAAAATTACTGGGTAACACTGCTTTAGCGTATTTAGTGGTTCGAGAAGTCACTCAGCAAAGCTTCACTGGAGGCAGAGACATTTTTGCAGTCATGACAGATCTAAACTGTGGCTTAAAGTTTTTTGTTAGTCCAATGCTGCCTTGGCTATGGTGTGATATTCCACAGAAAGCTAGAGGGTCACCACTATGCTTCAAAACATTTGTTCTTGAAGCTTTTTTCCTGCTTCTAAAATAACTCTGCTTGCTGCTTGTGTTGTTTAAACCAAACCTTCACCAATTTTGAGTTAAGAAGGAAGGAACCTTTAGTAATTGTGTAGCCTGATGTGCTGTGTTAAACAAGTGATTCGTTTTGTTGGCACTCTTACCTTGCCCTGCTGGTCAGTTTTTATCTCCCAGCCACGAGGAAGCTCCAGACGGGTATCAGCAAACATGTTGATAAAATTTACCAGGTCTCTGTTGTGCTGATAGCGCTCAAAATTACGAGCATCTCTACGGATCTTCAGAATCATATGCTTCAAGCAGGTACTGTTAGTGAAGACTCGATAGGCACTCTATGAGATGGAAAACAGAAATTAGGAAAACCAGTTCTGATGTCAAAAAACCATATTTGGTTATTTCATGGGACATATGCCCAAAGAACTGAAATAAATCCTGTTAGAGTCAAGAATCACTTCCATCTCATTGTTTTGATTTGAATGACTGCTTTACATGAACACCTAGAATTAAGAAATACAATCTGGAAAGTGAAACATCCCACACATTATGCACAGTTAGCTTGTGCATAAACTGCCTTTCTAATGCACTTCAGAAAGATGGTCAGCTAAACCACCACGCACTCAAGATGCACGTAGTTGTGCCTATTTCATTGCTTTCGTTGGTCAACAGAAACACTGCTTGTGTGACTGGATGATGTCAGAGAGATGCAAAGACAGCTGTGAACATGTATTTATGCTATAATTCAAATTAAGATGCGTGTGATAGGATTCACGAACTTAAGAGGCCTGTAGTGCAGATGTCTACATTTAAGCTTGCTACCTTATTTATGGTCACTTTATAGCCACAGGACAGCAACAGACACTTTCAATTGCCTATTTTTGGAAGATATGAATCGTTTCCTGGAACTGAATATTTGTTTCTGCAATGACTACAAAGCACGTCAGATGGGAGACATTTTCATGAGTCAGACGAACGCCACCCCTCAGGCAGCTAATTATATCTCAAAATGGGCATTAAATACACCTCTTAGAGGAACGTGCCGTGATGCAGTTCTGAGTGAGATAGTGCTGATCTGTTTGCAGAATAGGCCAAAGTGAACTGTATTTGTTGCCACAGGGTATTCAATGATAGAGCACCACAAAATACACTCGTGGTGACAACACTTTTTCTCATCCACAGGCTACTTTTGGGATCTTATACTTCAGGCAAAAACGCTTCTCAGGACAGAGTAGGAAATTTTACAATAAAAGTCTGCAACCCTTCTGAGCATTTCACTAGAGAGAGAATGAGTGCATTAGTTCTGCTGGTCAGCCCAAAGGATTTAATTACTCACTAGAATAGTAAAGGATCACTGGAAGACTCGTGTCTCCAGTGAAGTGAGCCCCAGCGTGCGCACCTGTAATCTGTCCAGAGAATCCAACCCAAAAGCTTTGAATTCTCTATTTCTGTGTACTTTTAATGCATTTTAACCACTATAATGCAATAAAACACTTAAAAGTATTATCTTTTTTATGTAAGGATTTACTGTGGTGGTAGCGCTGAGAACACTCCCTGCAGCACAGGGTCCTTAATTATGGCAAGGGTTGGTAAATGTTATGAAATCACAGAGATATGATCTCTGCCCTGAAGATATGACCTGGTTATAACCCAGAAAAGCTTCATGGTCACAAATTGCTAAGATCCCAGCCTACTCCATGACAGAAGTTGTATTTTGATCTAATGTGTGATCAATGATTGTCTGAGTATCTCTTAGATGCACTAGGGGAACAAAAAATGTAATGTAGTTTTATCCCTCCATGGAAATAAAATATCTGAAAAATGAGAGCCTTTCCCTTTTAATTCTAACTGCTGGATAATATTTTCCAATCGCAACTTCATTGGCATAATTAATAACTTGAAATTTTAATAGGGGCTTATGGTTAAAATATTACAACCGTGTTAAGCCGAAAGTTATGTGGGCCATTATTTCTGTACAAGTGGAATCTGTATGACCATTTGACAGATGTTTCAATAGATTATTCTGCCTCTCATATCAGAGACAACTTTATAAGCTCAAACTGAAGGCCTCTCTTGGCTTTTTTTATTTCAGTGAGAAATAAAATTGGGATTCAGTCTCCTGTGAGCTGTTCCTTACACCACTATGCAATCGATTGCTCATTTTGCAAACAAATATGCCGAATGAAAACGATATTGCTCCGAGCAATATCATATATCACCCTGTTAATGGAAGAAGTTACGTGCACTCCATAACCTAGTTCAGGTAACGTCAGATGAGTTAATATATCCCTTCCTCTGCAGGATTTCATGGGCAATAATCTCTGGCAGATGCTTGGAGATGGACAGCTGGCTTCAACCCGCGAAGCGCCCCAGCCAAAACTTGATGTCTGTAGTTAGCAAAAGAGCTGTGCTGAGGCAACTCCTGAAGTGTTTTAATTTCTTTTCCTTTCAAAAAGAAAGGTCATCCTTACCCAGAAATGGATGACTTTCCAGATATTCAGAAGTCATGTGTGGATGCCTAGCTGAACTACATTCAAGATATGGAAAACTAGGGCTGCATCTCTTTGTGAGGTTTCCCTATCTGCTTCCTGCTGGTTGACATATCATTAATTTTTTTCCACTCTACACCAAGTTTGCAAGAAAACATGCAGATTTATTGCACTAACGGGAAAAAAAAAAGTTATGTGAATTTTGAAAATTCATTTTCATTCTTCTTTTTTCCAAAATAGCTACACTGACTCAGGTAAGTATTTCTTTCACTACATTATGCCTACTTGCTTCTTGGGAGTGCAAACTGCATGAGTTAATAATTTTTTCCCTCTATTTCCCTGAGACTTGGTGGTATCTGAGTAAGATTTCTCAGGAACATGGCTTGAAAGGCAACAAAGTCACTCCCTGCAGCAACAGACAACAGAATCAACCAAGCCGAAACCTGCTTATTCTGGTTCCTGCTTATTACCGAGCATTTATATTAATGAGCTTCTCTGTACCAGGGAATTCCTCATGCAAGGCAGAATCCCAGCAAGAGTCTCCTTGGAGCAGCCTGCCTGTACTGTCCCCAACCTGGTCTGGTGCTCAGAAAGACAACTGAGCCACGAGTCATGCAATTCAAATTCACTATGCATTCTCCTCAAAGGCCTGGAGTGCAGTGTTTGGATTCAGAAATCAGTAGAGTGAAAGCGCAAATCATAATTACTCACATAGTTTGCATGCAGCACAGTGAAGAACTCGGGATTGGTGATGAACTTCACAGCTGGAGACTGCAGCAACAAGGTGATTTTTTGAGAATTCACAGGAGAAAGGGAACCTTCCCTCCTAACCTCTGGACAAAAAAAAAGGCAGCAAAATCTTATTAATGTGATGGCAAGCGTAGTCTATTATTTAACCTTTAATGCAAAAGTGACAGTATAAAAAAGTCACCATCCTGCCCAATGCACTTATCTTCTTTGCATTTCCAAGACAAGCAAACTGGTAGATGTTCTCCTTACGGTCACTGGTGCAGTGCTTACAGTAGCAGGGCAGGAGCTGGAGGGTTTTCTGTACTGTATGTTATAAAACTCTGTGTCATATCTACTGCTGTCTCTAAATATCAATGTGACCACGACAGTTTTTACCAGCTGATGGTTTGGTTCAATACTGTCACCCAGGTCCTGACTGGTTCCCCCCACTGCTGATTTTAGGGAGATCTGATTTCCCGATCCAGCCTGAGGGGTTCACCAGCAGAAAGCATTTGGTAGCAAGACTGGGTTAAGGAAGTCCCCAGCTCAGCCACTCACATTCATGTTGGTGCTGCAAAGTATCGTCCTTTACTTATAATTGCATTATTTTTGGCAAGTCTATGGTTTCGGGGACTTGCATGGTAAAGAAAACAAAAACAGACACAAAGGTCTTATTTTCAATCTGTGTCAACTCATGAAGCACAACCGAGCATTTATGAATGTAAACTCTGTAGAGGTGGGGAACTCCTTGACCTTCTACAGCCACCAGAAAAGTGCTTCCTACCATGGAATTATGGTTTGAGTGTGCAGTTCTGGCATTTTCAAATACAAGCCAACTCCTATTTGCAGTCCAAGGAACTTGGATGCAAACATCATCAACAGAATAAATATAGATTCCCATTTTTTTCTTATCAACTATCCCCTTTTTTTTTTCTTCCTGCTAGATACATCGTATTATTCTATCCACTTAAAACTGTAGACTGGATCCATGGCTGGAGCTAAATTGATTTATACTGTCTTAGAATCTGGATTAATGTGCCTAAATTGTATTCTTTCTGACATTTTTAATTTAAATTAAATGGCAAATAGCAAATGTATTATACTGCAGTTTTCTCCTATTCTGGTGTGGTTTACATCACCTTTGATTTTTTAATTCTTGGCATTTTATACAATATTGAC
Source organism: Pelecanoides urinatrix (assembly GCA_013400755.1). Taxonomy (NCBI): domain Eukaryota; kingdom Metazoa; phylum Chordata; class Aves; order Procellariiformes; family Procellariidae; genus Pelecanoides; species Pelecanoides urinatrix. Next base: position 33,038 of record VZTQ01011403.1, read on the forward strand.
TTTTTGTCCTAAAAGCAAAGCAATTATCTATAGCAGAAACCATTTCCTAATCACTTAAGAAGACATATATTATACTCATTAGCTCCTTGGGGTTAAAACAAAAAAGTAAATGTTACATAATAAACTGACCTAAATACTTACTGGTAGCAATTCCTATTAAATTACTGTTTTATTACGTAGGCTATGATAGTAAATGATTATACATATTACAAGTAATGACTACATTACTTATAATTTAAATACCAATAATACAATGTGTGCCTCATTTCCATTTCAGCTGCTAACAGAGAGGACGGGGTTCTCCCTATAACAGCCAGTGTAGGTAAAAGGATCCCATAAATTGCAATACAAAGGATTGCAAAGAAGCTTTGAATATCAAACATTAAACATTCTTGGTCAAAATTGATTTTCAAGCTAAACACACCTAATGGATCAGGAAAACAGACAGGCAAAATTGAGTATTTTTCTAAACTTAAAAAAAAAAAAAAAAAGAAGTTTGCTATTTCTCTGTGTAATTCTTCCTATTCAACATGGAACATCAAGAAATATTCAAGCAGGCATTCTGTTGGCAGCAGGGTTCTTCCCCTTTGCCAATGCTATTTACAGAAGGATGGAAAAGGATGGCAAGAAGTCAGATTTACTTCCAGTAGACAGCCTAGAACATAACATTAGGTGGAGGTGAGAATGATCCAAAGGAAGAGAACTGGCCATTCATTTTGGTGGTGCAAGTTCTCAAACAAAGCAAATAGCTATTTCTGTAGTGGGCACAAGTCTGATTACTGGTGTTTCTTACCTGAAACAAACACTCAGGCTATGGTTTCACAAATGTTTTAAGAAAATATGACTATGACTACCACCAAAAAGAGTAGAACAGCTCCCTGCCCATTCCATCCTGCCCTGGGTACACATTCTCCTCTTCTTCGTACTCACACTCATTCTTGTCATCTAATGAGCCAGATGAAAGAACCAATCTGGCTGTAAACAACATTAAGTACAAGAAACAAGGTTATTTTTCAGACAGATGAGTTCTCTGCTCTGGTGTGGGGTGCTGTCACATGAGTTAGTAATGAGCAAAAAGACAGCTGTGCCTCCTTCAGCGGCAGCCCACACTTAGATCAGCTCATAGCTATCACAAAACTGCAGCTTTAAAAACAGAAGTATTTCATACTTGATGCCAGGGCCACTGCAGGTGTGACCACGCAGGCAAATGTGGCAGCACAGAAGCCATGCCCAGAGAGAATAAACTGCAATGCCCCAAGATCAAAACCACACTGCAGCAAAAGTAAGACAGCATCGTTTTTGCAACTACTGAGCTGAATAAAAGCCAGATGCCTTTTCCATTTTAATTTCAAATAGCCTTTTACTAAAGTAAAAATGCTTTGTCTGTCTTAGTGGTTGTTAAAAAAGAACTGAGGCCCTTTTTATCTAGCTTTGTACCTGTAACTTCAAGTCTAAACCTCTTTTCTTTTAATTATCTTTTGCACCCTAGTGTAATGAAATTCCAGTCCCCTGTGAAAATGCAGATTTCCCCAGAACTGAATGCCATCAGCGAGTGGCACTGAACGTGCCACTCAGTAGCTTTTTTTCCCCGTACCTGAGCTTGGCTGGGAAGGCTCTGCCTCAGAGTCGCTTCCTCCTCCAGTAGGAACTCTCTCCACCCTGTTGTTTACGACAGCATCGTCTTCAGTCCGCTCTGTTGCAATAGTTCGCTGGATATTTTGGTACCTACATACATTCAGAGAAAGGAACAACATGCTTTAGTTAACAGAATAGCTTTCTGGTGCTTTCTACCTTAACAATCAGTACTGGTTTTGAATTATTCCAATACTCATATCTTCAGCATATGACAGAGTAAGAGCACACCCAACTCTTCTCCTTCAACTGATGCAGCTACTCAGACTTGGGCCAGCCACTGCAAATATGGCATTTTGCACTGCCTAACAAAAAGCTACAGAGGGTGCAAAGCAAGGAAGACTCAAAGGTTGCTACTAGGCTTCCCTTTAAAATAGCTGGACGTCTGGAACCTGAAACTACAGGTGGATCATGGTTCCCCCTCTCATTTAGTCTTATGGTAGCATAACCAATACAGTAAGGATCAATCCTGTGATGCACTAAGTACCCTTCAGTCTTTCTTTTTACAATATTGGATGCATTTGCTCAACTGTAAAAAGGTAAAGGCTATCAAGAGTGTTCACAAAACGTTTATTATGATACTGCATGGCCAGCAGTTCAGAACACTTCCATTTTGTTAGGCAGTATGGAATGTAAACTAGTAGGTAGTGTGACCTCAAAGGGCTACAATCTAATTGATATGACAGCCACAGAAAAGTAGAATAGGATGTAACACATGAGCTGAGCGAACAGCATGAGGACACAAGCGTTACATCCATTTTTGGAAATCAGTGGGATTGGGCATTTAGCTTGGGTGGTGACTACTTGTAGAACAAGGAAGAGGAAACAATATAGAGATAAGCAAACAACAGTGAGAAAGATGACAGAAGAAAATTCTGAATAAAAACCTGAAAATGCCTTAAAAAACCTATAATGTAATTTCCATACTAATCATGGAACTAATTGCAACATTATTTGATGTCAATGGGACTGATCACGGTCTTAGGGCTGAGCCCAATCCTAAATGCTTTACCATGTCAGGAACAAAGTATATACCTGGCTGTGGGAATAACCTGGAGGGTTTTGAATTCGCACTACACAAAACAAATTCTAGTTAAGTTGTTCACTCACATAGACAGATGAATAAAATGAGAGATCAAGATGCCTTTGGTTCTTCTGGCAAGCTATGAACATGTCATATATTGAATAAGAAAATATATTTTATATACAGAGAGAGAAAGAGAAGAAAAAGCGTAAGGAGAAAGAGAAAGAAAGAAGCAGAAAGAGAAAGAAAAGGAAAGAAAACAGGCTCTCTTAATTATTTTTAATTCACTTTTACTCCACCCCAATATTTTTAATACTAATTTCTGGATTGCATTTCTATATGTATATAAAACAGGATGGCTTTACTGCCTGCATTTAATCTTATCCAGCATTGTTTGTCTCTCATTTTCCTGACTTAAACTCTTTTTTCTTTCCTCAGCTCAAGTTCTGACTTATAAATTTTACTTACTTTCTCTCTCTTTATTTGTTAATGCACACTTTATTCCAAATTAGAATTTGAAGAACTAACTCCTGACTAAAGTGATACAGAATCATTAAAGACACGCAGTTAGGATTTGGCTTTTACATCTCTCAACAGACATCACCTCCAGTAGCTCACTGCAACCCAATCTTGGGCAGAAGGGCTGGAGATAATTAAGAAAAATAATTGAAGTTTTAATAGATTTATGCTAAACGTTCACAGTACTATGTGTGTCCCCCAGTACTCAAAGTCATTTCAAGCTACATTAAGTGTATATTTTGACAGCTCAATAAATACCATCTCTAGAAGCTTTTTAAAAAATTGGGGATTCTGTGTTTAAGTAAACATCCATCTTTAAAAAGATCGCAGGTTTCACAACAGCATGAATTTACTGCAGTTTTAAACCTTCTATTTTAGACCCACATTTTACATTTTTATTCACTTGACTGCAGGCAATTGAATGAACTTTCCATTCCATTACTGAAAGAGTTTTACAACACCCACATGCAACAGAAAGGGGAATAAAAAAAGTTGTTCATATAATCAAGGGATATAAGCACACATATAAAAAAACCTTGTAGCTTCAATTTAATTAGATGGTAGAAAATCCCTGTTGGCAAACCTTAAAGAGTAACACTAGCTGTATGCCAACAAAAGGCTACACTTTTCTTCTGGGTTTCAATACTATAAAATCATCTTATATAAATACCAGAAAATGCCAAAGTAATTGGAGAAAACATTGAAAGTGCAAAAGTTATGGGAATGCCTCTGGAAATTTCAGTCTTCTTTCAAAGTGATTTGTAAAAGAAACGGAGGTTTGGAAATACCACACTGTGGCTGTCTTAACTATTACAGTTACAATTTCTTATGTTACTTACTACTCTTTAAACTGGTGCAAAGACAAGTCTAGATATACACGTGCTGCCAAGCATCTTTCCAACAGAGCTTGAAAAACAAGGGCTGTTATCGGCTTTGCTAACAAGTAAGCAAGTCAGGTACTGTTGTAGAAAATGAGCAAGAGTCTTTAAAATAAGAAGTGTGGGTGTCTCTTTGGAGTTTGCCCAGCACCTGGATTCCAGTTTTGCATTCCCTGTATCCTCAAGTGGCTAGTACAGCTAATGGGAAGCTTGGAGCACAGAAGGAAAGCAGGACTAGGCTCAATCACAGCTAAGGGTTTTTTTTCAAGCTGATTTCCAAAGCTTTGTGGTTTTGGCTGGGCTGGAAATACCAAGCTTCCTTGTAATATTTTGGTCTTTCCATTCCCTTTCACAAACGAAACCAGGAAGCTGAAAAGAGAGTAGATTGGTTTAAAAAGAAAAGTCGCCAAGTTTTTTCAAACTGCTAAGTGATTTTGAGTCCAAATTTTGTTTGAGGTTAGAGCAAAAGTTCAGGCTGCTGCTAATTCTATCAGCAAGGTCTATGTTTGCTGATGCCTCACCTAAAATGATTTTCAGGTGTGTTTGCTGAAGAACATTTCAAATAATAAAGTTTGAAATACAACAAAACAGTATTTCTAAAATGAGTGCTTAAAACAAAGCCCGATCCTCCACAGTGCTGATAATAACCATTTATGAAAAGTGGTTTTCCTCACAATCCTGAAATCTGGAGACATGAAATTTGATATTAGCTTTAGGACAACAATAATTTTAAAAACTGTTAACAGCCAGGTTGAAAATACAGAAATGACTTGCCACTGGACAAACACTCAGAGATTCAGTTTGAATCTCTTTTACTGGAATCTTAGGAAATGTTCCCAAACTTGGGAACAATAGGAGACCTCCGTATTCAACTTCTCAAATCAATAGAGATCTTTGGCAGAGAGCAGAGAATCATCAGCTTTTTTCCTCTGTCCCAAGAAGCCATGACAGCTCACGTTTAATAAGTTGCAAAGTGCTTAGCCTCCAATGGGACCCAGGTAAGGAGAGATATGCCACTGCTGAAAACCCTCTATACTTCTCACTTTGTAATTGGGTATGTGAATACTAAAAATAGAGAGATTCAAAGAATGTCAGACCTATTAACTGTCAATTCCCAACCCAAACCAGTGATAATCAAGTCATAACCAAGAAAGCCAGGCAGCCTACATGAAAGCATGGAATAATAAAGTTTGAAGCAAGGAGGTCACAGAGACAGTGCTCACCCTTCAGTTTCTACTGAGATAGCTGGTTTAATGATTAACCTGCATTAACTAACAGAATGGTAAATTCCTACGCAGATTTCCACAAGCACTTATTCCTTTCCTGGTTGTGCTGTACCTACATGAGTTCAACCTCAAAAAAACAAACAAACAAACGAAACCTGATGTATGTCCACAATAGATGACTTGCTTAAGTGGCAGCCAAATAGCCTGAGCTTTGACATGGCCCGAAACCCTCTTAAAGACAAATGCTAAATGGCAGAGAAGTCATGTAAATCCCTTGAAAGAATCAACATTAAATATTCACCTTCTTTAGGGTTTTTTTTAATATTAACATGGTAGCCCCACACATTCTGAGAAAAGCTATAATGAAAGCTAAAAATACTGAGCAAGTTTTTTCAGCTCTGCAATATATAACACATGTTGTGAAGTGCCATCCAACATAGTCAATTTTGGTGAAAAAAAGGAGAAATTCTTCAAGAGTGTGTTGATGGTGTCAACTTACATTGCAAAACAACCACTTTAAGAAGGCTAGTTTTCTCTTCACAAGTGACATTAACTTTCTAGTCGTCATTCAGGGCTCAGTTCTCTTGACACACAGTAACTCCAAAACTATTCTGCACCCTGAAGAGAGTACTTTGAAACTCTGCGTCCTTCTCTCAGCTGCAGATCTTTCTCTTAGCACAGAAAAAAACCCCAAAAAACTTTTGTGGCATTTTTGCATGCTATGATTAGAATATAATTTCAGTTTTGCTTGTCTTTTTCTAGAAACCATACCATTACAGTAAGCAGGGAATTTAAAAAACCCTTTTCTGAAGTAAAAAGGGAGGATTTTTGACCAACTGTATATTTTTTCTCTTTCCTCTTAAATTCAGTCCGAAAAGCAAGCACGAGAAGGAAATGATACACAAATATATGTGTGGACTAGTCAAACAAAGGGAAAACGTGCACCATGTTAAGAGATATCTCCGCCAGCTCAGAATGAACTGACAGATTTACAGGGCCCAATGCAAAACTAAACAGATCTGTCTACGCCTAGAAGCGTGTACAGTCCTATTAGAGCAGTGCTCTGTCCTGGAAAAGGAGACGGACCTTTCAGCAGGCCTAATGAGCTTGAGCAGAAAAGCCACACTGATATGGCATCACTATTTCAATAACAGTCAGCTCAGAAACCTCTGCAGCGTCGCACTAGATGCTGACCCACCGATACCACTCTTGCAGTTAAACAGCAAAAGTGACTCCATCTTTTGGAAGAACACTCCCTTCTCTTCTGGCAGTCATTTCAAAGAAGTTTTCCAAAAGCCTCTTGTTGCTCTTTGAACCGTTTTGCAACATCTTTCACTCAACAGCGCTTCTCATGTGGGCAAGTTTGGGCACCCAACACCCACAGCAGGCACACCAGCAGGCTGAAAGACATCAGCAGCAGGGATGGGAACGTGTACATTGGACTTGGACAAGGAGGAAAGAGAAATCCTTAGGGAGCCAATGCGATGCACTGGGGAAGGAAGGAAGCCACTGGAGCAGTGTGGAAAAAAGGGAGTGCAGATCTCAAGGGAATATAGGTGCAAGTGCTCACCGCCGGTTCAGCTGCTCCATTTGCTGGATGGAGCCAGACCTGTGGATCCCATCCGGTGTTGCTGCGGCTGTGGGGCGCTGCCACGTAGTGGTTCGGTTGACATGATCAACGTAGAATACCCTCCCGTGGCTGTCTATCCGAGCTTCCCAATCTAGGGTTGGAAAAAAAGGAAGGGGTGATGCTGTCAGTGTGATGCCTTCCAGAAAACCTAAGTGCAGGAAATAGATATACACACACATACATATACACAGACAGGGCATGTACACACGAGAGATACTATATATATCCTACATGCATGCAATATATATTATGTGGATATATTCAAAGTATACATTCAAAATGTGTATATATACTATGTGCTTGTCTATATATATGTATATGCAGTATATGCATATACATAAACATTTCACACAGAGCACATAAGTAGCCTATGGAATTCACTATCATAGACTATGCAAAACAAGTGACATACTGGCTACATTTTTTAAAGGGCTGGATAATTTTATTATTAGTAATACTAATTGGCTGGATTCATTGCATAGCCACATAGAACCAACCCTTAGTAGAAAAGGATTACATCCGAAATAATATCCCATGTTTTCTTTTTTGTTGTGTTTCAGAACAAACATGTTTAATTTCTCTCTTTTTTATAAAGTGGCTTCGAAGGATACCATACAGCAATTAAAGGCTCCCCTGAAAACCAATCACAGCCTGCTTGGACATATCCTTAGAAATCTCTGTAAACAGGTGAGTATCATAAATCTATCGTTCTGATGAATGCTAACTAGATTTAAAGTTTGCAGCATAATATCGAGCCTTCCATCACTAATGTTTTCTACTAATGTTTAACTTGTCCCATGATTGAAAACGAAATTTGCTATATGATGGCTTGTGGAAAATGGTAATGTTGATAAAAAACGTGTATGGAACAGGAGAAATTCAGAAGTGAGTTGGCCAGCAAAGCCACGTATCAAATTGGTTGGAATGTATGGAGTAGTGGATATAAATTAGACTTGCTAGCTTCGCATTTCTACATGATCCATCAGCTGATGACATATCTATGTAAATATATGCACATACTTTCTAAACGTGTTTATATACAAACCTCGCTCACATTCACACACAAATCCACATACGGTGATTAACTTGGGGGGCAAACACTTCCTCTTATTCCTGTACTCTTACTATGATACCCTCCTTCCTGATGAGTCCACTCCTTCTTCTATGGTTTTCTATGATCAAATTCAGGATCAGATGGGTTTCATACTTTATGTATTTTATCTCCTACTCTTTAAGAGTAGGACTGAAATTGTACCTCTTCCTGCTGTGTCTGGAAACCTATCCTTCATGACCAGTTCCCATCCCCTGAATGCTAGCCCTGGCTAAACTCAGTTCCCATACCTGGGCTGGTCCCAGACAAGCGTAGGCTGTCTTCAGTCTATGGCTGGCTGCCCCTGACACGTTGATCCCACAAAATTTAAAAGATGGGCACGGGGAGTCCTTGGAGGAATTTTGTTTAAGACTCCAAAACAACAAGAGCCATATGCACATGCATTATCTCTTTCAAAGCTGACTGTAAGTACCTCAGTCCTTATTGACACAAAACCTATAGTCACACCACAGGTACACACACAGTGTCTCAACATGAATATCACTATATATTTTTAAGGAGAGAACGCTCTCTTCCTCCGACCAGGTAAAGTTTCCCAAGGATATTGTAGCTGTTTCAAGAAGATCACAGCTTTGTGAAAACAATGTCTAAAACATAAGACAGTGAGAAACAGCACATCAAGTACAACAGATGTACATTGAAGGAAATCAGACTGACACATAAGGCAGGCCAAAGGCCAGAGCCTTGCTGAGCATGCTGTCACTGGTGGCAGATGTTCCACCGTGGCTGGGGAATGGTCCTTCTGGAGCTATGCATTACCTGCAATATCCTCAAGGAAGTAATCTTGGCCAAATCAAAGGTGACATGATGTACCTTAACATCATGAAGATCTTCGTTTTCCTTGCTGTTGTCTGGCAAAGGACAAATCCTAGCCCTCGCCCCACACTATTCTAGTATACATGTTCCACGTTGAGAATAGTAAAGGTCAATGGATAATTAGAAGCTTGTAGGCAATGCTGTAGATCCACGCTCTAGACATCCTAAGCGTAACACCAACTGGTCATATTGGTCTGAAGCCTGCTGATGGACACTTCGTAAGAATAATACTACCCAATTACACAGTCAAATAAGGGTTTCCTGTAATCTCATAAACCCTGTGCACTACCAGCTCTAGGGGCTACGTTGCAGTGTCTCTCTAATTAAATGCAGCTCAGAGTTCCTAAGCTCCTAAGCGTAATACTCTGTTGTCTAGGACCCACGAAACTTGTCCAGAGCTTGGAGGTCACAGTGAAAACATCAGGTCAGGATCATGCAGACTGGATTACAACTTCAGGAAGGCTATCTCTCTTGGATGTATCAGACATCCAGCAGCAGTATGTACAGATATGAACTACACCTGTATTCATTGCTTTATGGGTTTATCCACCTGAAACCATAGGCTGACACTTGCATTGGCATGCTAAAATATTAGGAACTGTGTGTCCCATGGCTTTTGAGAGACCTGTAGCAGTACTGTTACTTGCAACAGCATTTCTAATCAGCTGAATAACGCTTCTTTTCGTCACCCAGGAAGGCTGTCAGAGGGTGGCAGGTGCTGATACTTTTGTTGTACACAGGTGGCAAGCGCACTTTCTACCTTCCCACAAGACAACGTGTAAGTCACACAAGTCACGGAAGCTGCATATGATACCAGATTTGTGGACAGATGGACGGATACCTGCATAGAGAGACGAACAGGCTGACAGGTGAACTGACAGACAGAACTCCGCTTATGAGCTGTGCCCAAGTCCTTCCATGCTACTTCAGGGGCATAGGTAATCTAGGAAGCAGCCAAATCTCCTCAGGGTCTTTTGTTAGTTTTTCAGGCAAAATAAGACTGTGACTACAACAGAGACTAACCTCCATCTAACCTTCGCAGTAAGAGCATGCTGGAGCACAGGTTGGGGACGGGACAGTACCGGTTCTGTTCTAGAGCGATCCCCCTCCATCAGGCAAGTCATATTTCACAGCAGCCTCTGAAACTGCTTTGATTTATACCAGAAGACGCAACTTTTTCTGGCAGGACCATAATCCTGGCGGGGCAAAGTAAATACGCTGTCTTTTTCTTTCCGAGCCCAGCCACACCTTCAGCAAAGAGCAGCTCTGAACTGGGCACATATATTTTTCTTGGCTTCAGTTCTGTGGGGTTTCCAGCAGTACTAGCAAACACAGGCATAATAAGGGGTGACTATTAATGCTGTCATGAGGCCATACAAACTCTGCAAATCTTCTGTCAATCTTGTACAGGCCTTAACATTCAGACAGGTCACTATGACATTCCTACATAAATAATGAATCTGTTCTACCTTACTTTCCTAAATAAAACTACCTGAAATTAAATTTCCTCTCTGAGACCAACTGTTGTGGGGATATGATGAAACACAGTTATTCAGAAAACTATGCAGAAGAGAAAGAAGATGTCCAGAAGATTCTCCATGACCAAAGTAAAACCAGTCAACGCTGAACTTGCAGCACTGGCAAATTATCTTCAACTCTACTTATGGAAAGAAGCTGATGCTGCATGTGAGAAGTAAGCCAGGTTTGATCATATAACTCAGGTTTAAAATATAAAGTTTCTTCCTTTCACGTGATTGCAGAACTATTTATCTAGGATTAAGAGGCATTAAAGGCACTGAGATAGTGATACTGAAAGCTAGAAGAAGAAACATTTCTAGAATAAGGCTATAGTTTTCGTTTTGCAATTACCTTAAAATTTCATGGAGAGTTTTTGGAAACAGGCTTCCCAGGTGATGTTATCCAATTCAACTTTTTTCCCCCCAAAATTAACTTAGTACAGTCTATTCCTATTAAGATCAATATATTTAAGCCCACAGCGTCAGCCTTTATTGTAAAAATGTTATATGAAAATGCTAAAATAAAATCCTACAAAGGGTTATCACTTCTGTACTGCATCGTCACACATTGCATTTCATGTCCTTAAACCCTGTTGTGAAAGCACTTGTGAAAACCAGTGGTAGAAATACTTGCCTTTTGAGGATAATTGTAAGAAAGAGGAAAAATGTATTAAATTGGTGATGGAAGAATATGGAACAGATTCATAGTATGTTTTGTTTACCTGAGCTGGTGTCAGTGTCCTATCATTAAGTCATCTAATGGGGAATGTGCTCTATTCACAAAGTGTTGAGGTAAGAGGGGGAGGAAGAGAAATATTTGCCTGTTACAGAGGTAACCGTTCCCATTTCATCATTCACTGGCAAGCCACAGTGGGACTCTAATAAGACTTCATTGGGCTAAAGGCATTTGAATCATTCATGCTACTGTGCAGCTGACGCCAGCATCAGGGCTATTTTCAGCTTAGGGAATACTGACAGCATGGTTGGTAAATGATGAGTTATTTGTCAAGGGCACCATAGGCCAAATAAGTGTGTTCCCTACTTGGGCTTTGAAAAAAGAGAGTGCTGTGTTTATATGCCTGGTTGTTTTTCTGAGGCACTACACGTTGCAGGTTGTTAAATCATGCGCTGAAGTTGAAAGGTGATCAGCAGCACGTTGCAGGGCATAGAGTGCGCTCTGCTGGGCACTTAAAGCCAGTGCAAAGAGCGGGGTAATCCTCCAGGAATACACAAGGGAAAGGCTACAGAGACAAGTGAAAACATCTCCAGCAGTTGATTCAGTGGTAAAAAATCCCATATTATCAGCATGCTAATCAATCACGCTACTTAAGACCCTGTCATTTTTATGCAGTGCAACTGCAGACATCATTACAGTCCATAATGAACATAAAATTCACCAATTATCAAATCCAAAGACAGTACAACAAGACCACTCTACGTGAGCTGCCTTTTCCCAGCTTCTGCTGGTTTTGCTGAGATTTGGACCTGTCTGTCCCAGGAGCATCCTAACTGTGAACAGGTTCCTGCTGGACCTCCAAGCAGAGCTGACAGACCACAGGGACAGCCATCCCACACCATCTTTGAAGTTAGTTGCGGAAAACCTGGAGACAAACATTCTAGAAAAATCAGAGTACTTTGCTGATCCACCTCCCAGAAAGCTTTACAGTAAGGCTTCTGGAACACCTGACAGATACCCACTCATTCTAGTCTAAACACACTGACTGGAACCAGGGAAGTATTATTATTTTCCTTTCACGGTAGCTAAGGAAGAAGACGGACCAAGGCAGAGGGAGGTTATGAAGCTTGTCCAAAATAACATGACAACACTTGAAGTCAAGATCAAATAAGGGAAACAAAAGGGCATATTGCTTGGGTTCTGAGAATGTATATACAGAACAGATGGGGTTATTTAGAAAGACATACTGACCTCTACACTGTTTGAGTTAACAGGAAAAGCTGAAAAACGCAATAAATTAAAAAACTAAAGCTTACTTGGTGGAAGAGGCTCATCGATAGTTGGGTAGTGATGATGGTCAGGCCTCAGAGAAGGAAGCTGGCTGACTGGCTGAGAATTATGGAGTAAAGGACAATCACCTACGGACAAGATATTCAAGACATTGACAGTCATACACTGTTTTCACAATGTGGTTCAAAAAATGTGCTACTGTAAAACAAGTGATTATTTTTTAAATAGGTTAGCCTGGTGTACTAGCAGCTCTGGTTATTCCTATTTTCAGGCACTATTTTAAAAACAACTCATATGCCAAAGAATTATTAAAATAATGCAGTCAAGGCTCTGATCTCAGGTTTGAGTCAATGCTGAACTATTATGGGCCAGATTCTGGACTCATAGACACACAAGTGTAAGCGAGAGAAGAATCAGGCTTGATCTCTGAGAAATACTGTGCATGTACAACCAAACTCAAGCTTCTGCAGAAATTGGCAGGAACATGCAAAATCCTGGTTCCAACTTTTAATTCATCCCATCAGTGGAGTAAGAGGCTAAAAGCTGCCTTGGATCTTTCTCTGCTTTTCCAAAAGATCAATGGCTGTGTGTAAGTGGATCAGAATGGCAGGATTTTGCAGTCCCCGCAAAGCAGAAGAACATCCCCTTCTATAGGTATTTTTCAAAATTCAAAGAGTCCATCTTGGGTGGAAGGAGGGAGAATGAGCAGAAACAGGTAGGAGACAGGTGGTAGAAGAGGAGGACAAAAGATAGTGAGACATAGTCAGGATCTGAGATAAAGAAGGAAGACCTGAGATACAGAAGAGGAAAAGGAGGAGAAGAAGAAGAAGAAGAAGAAGAGAGAGACACAGTAAACAGTGCGGAGGAAGTTTTTAAACACTAACATTGTATATATGTCTCTATATCCAAATATGAAATAAATGAAACCTAAGCAAAAGTCCAAACTCATGTTCTGCTGAAAGAAACAAGTAACTTAAGATCTAGTCAATGTTTATAGAATCCTTTAAGAAACCAAGAAGTTATAGAAGGGATGAAAAAGCATTCCTAATCTTAGACTTAACTGTCAGAATGAGGAACCTGCACGTTAAAACTTCACAGGTTCCAGAATTACGATTCCTTCTTGATCTATCCTTAAAACCTTAGAAACCAGGACTATTTATCCTACTAACGGACACATTTTCATATTGCGTGATAACAGTTTTTCACTATAACCTCCAGCTCCAGGTGAGCCTACTAATACAGATACAATCTGAATTGCATAAATATAACATTTACGTGCATCAGAAAGATGCAGCTTAGGGAAAAAAAATATACAGCGTTTCCAACATCACAAGGAAATTACACAAAGATACTTTAAAATTAAAACCCAGACCATTCAGCTAAGCCAAACTCACTGTGTGGTGGCTGATTTAGTTGTCTTTAATGTCAGAATCTTAATAGCCTAAGAATGAACATTTTGTAAAAAAAACCAAACATATAGGTATCAAATATAAAAAAACATTTACCAACAAATATGTTTTTTCTTTAAACAACCAACAGCTAGAAGGCAGAAGCCAATTTTGTATGAAACTGTAAAAAAATCTCACACCATCCAGAAGTGAGAAAAATCACTTAGACAAAAATACTCCCTCTTCTAGGTGGTCTGATGATAGCGTATGGCCTGTTAAATGTCTTCATTAAACCACTTGTGTATAGGCGTATCTCACAGTTGCATCTGTTGCATGTTTTGAACAGACAGCAGAGTTATGTAAGTTATTACTCAGTGCTAAAACTCCATGTCTCATAGCATTAAAGACTGTGCTGTTACTACAGGTGTTGTAGCACCTACTACCAGATCATCCATCTTTTTTTCTTTACTTACCTCACCATAATTGACTCTCCCCTAGTCAAGATAGTTAGGCCAAGCCAGCGGAAGCATGGTAGTATCAGTCACCTGGAGCGGATGGAGGTGACCACATCTACTGTATTTGTAACAGCTGCCAAGTCATGAAACAACGTGCACATTTACCGAAGCACCCCCGGTGATATCAAGAGTGCTAAGAACCGGGCCGCCCTTCAGACACACTCGCTCTCAGCTAATCAAAGCGAAGCCACCATGAACACCGCAGTGCCCTTTATACAGGCTCAAGGGGCACAATCTTGGAGCTGTACTGAATCCATATGCAGAAGACACCCTCTCCCCGCACATCCCCTCTTCAAAAGTACACACAGTCCAAAATAACCATGAAATCCGTAAGCACGGTCTCACACACACATGCTCGTGCCCCCTTAGGTATACTTGCACATAAATGCTGTCCACACGCAAAGACCCTTGCCTACAAGGAAGGAAACTGTGGGTTTCTATACCTCTGTGTACTTCTGAGAATTTAATTCTTTGGGCTAGATTCTGCTCTGCAGAGTGAATACTTGCCTAGGCCCAGCTGTCTAGAAAGTCTTTACACAGTCCAGCATGTAAGGCCACCCTTACACCTTTCTTTCTGCTGGGGCAGGGCCTGTGGCAGTGCGAAGGTGGGGGTAAATAAATTGGGAACAGAAAAGGCAAAGGTAGAAGGATGCTTTGTTTGGGGTTTCTCAGTGATCCCCAAATATGTTATCCTTTTGGTGCCATTTTAATTTGGTGTCACTTACAGGAGGAGACAGATGACTCAGGATTTGGGAATGCAAAGACTACTTCTTGACCTTGCTGCACACTCCTCAACTGATGCTGAGGCCTTTACTTCTTCAGCTGGAGAAAAATGATACACTAGCTGAAGAAAAGATGAGTGATAAATCCACCCTTCATGTAACTCCACATGACATAAAATGAATTACCAAAGGGAGAAATTTCATGTAACGGTTTGGAGGCATTGGTAAAAACAGTACCTAAATTACAAAGACAAAAAGTTACCTTCTTAAGTATGTTTTATCTCTAGAGAAGGATAAGGAGATGAGAATTTTGCTCAATATAATTTGATTTTCAAAGCATCTAAGAAAAAAAAAAAAATCTCTGTTGAGTTGCCCTATGGTCCGTGAAATCAGGGCTAGAAAACTGGGTTCTTAAGACACAAATATTTGCATTTCTCCATGCTTATGACTGTGCACGGCTACCAATCATATACAGACACTGGCCCTGACCTTTAACTGGTGTAAATCAGCGTATCCGCCCCTTGACAAGCACAACCTGGTCCTCTCACTGACTATCAGAGACACGGCAGCACATCAGATATGTGATATGGAACAATCCCAGGAAATAAGGAATGAGTTGGTGGATGTGATAATGCTGATCTGCCATATAACTACAGTAGCTAAACTTGATTTTATAATGATGCATGTATACCTACAGGAATCCATATATATAGATCCCCACCTGATTTATTTGGTTTTGCTGGGATTTTTAAGGACAGGCTCAATTACCCAACCCTCCCTGATATCTGGCCCAGCTCACAGCCCCCAAATTTGTATGAAATAAACCATGAGCTATCTGAAACCTCGATTATCTGATGCCTACGGTGACATCCAGATAATCAGGGTTGCTCAGCGCATCGATTCTCAGGATCTAACCTTCTCTTCTGCTGCTTGGACCTGCTATTGGGGTGTCTAGACTCTCTGTGGCTCTCTGTGGATTCCCACCATGAGCTACTAGTTCATCTGGCCACTGGGAGGAGCCATCCACTTGCTCCCTGTCCAGCTCAGGGCTCTGTACTGAATCTGGCACTGACTCAAAAGCACTGTTCTCCTCCTCATCATCATCCTGTGAGGAAAAGACCGTGCTCTCAGAAATCTTCGCACTGTCGACAGAGGAGAAGCGCGTATGGCTGGAGAAGCGATTGTTACTGTCGTAACAGGAGGTGCTGTAGCAAGAAGTGCTGTAGCAGGAGGTGCTGTAGCAGGAGGGGCTGTAGCAGGAGGTGTCGCACGCCTCGCACTCGTTGTCACCATTGGGCCTGGAGCTCGACTCGCTCTCGCTTCCTGTCCTGGGGGGTTCCCCATCCAACAGCCCATCATTTAAGTCGGAGAGTTGCTCATCCAAGATCCCAGGAGGCACAGTTATCTGGCTGAAGTTCTCTTCAGCCTCATTTTCCAGAGGAGGCTCTGCTGCCACTGTCTCACTCTCACTGACCACCTCCTTCTCCAGTGCCTCCCTGACTGTAGACTCCTCATCGTTCTCCCCACCGTTGCCACCATCTTGCTCTTCTTCCCCATCGCTGCTCATCTGTGCCGAGGGCAGGCTGTGGAGCAGGTTGTGGATCCGTATGTAGTGCGTGCGAGGGGTCTCTGGCTCACCGCAAGCTGAAGCTATGACTGTCTCAAGTTCAGACACAGGCAGCGAGCACGGCCTGTTTTTCCTCTTTGCTGTGGTCCTCAGTTGTAGCTTGTTGTCTCCTTCCTCCTGGGCTGAAGCCCCTTCTTCTTCCTGACTCTTCTCTAGGTCCTTGCCAGCATGCACATCTGCACTCACCTCATCAATATCTAATGTTTCTACGCTGGTCAAGACTCCGCCATCTCCCTGAGCACCAGAATTGACTTTGTTATTTTCCCTAACTTCAGTCTCAGGAGGAGACACGCAAGCCAGCAAAGCCAGCTGCTCCGTGAGGTCCGTAGCGCTTAAAGGCGGCAGCACTTCTCCTGGGATGGATTCCGAGGGCTCAGGAAATGGCACCGCATCAACCTCCCCATCTCCTGCTAGCTCTTCATTTAAGCTGTTCTGGTTGACTTCCCCAGGTGGTTTGACAGCCCCCGGGCTATCGACACTGTTCACACTGTATCCATTTAGCTGTTCTGGAGCTGTACTTTCTGTGTTGATGCATGGAGGCTCACCGAGGCTTTCCTCTGTGGGGTTGTTCACAGGGCTTTCCTGGAGGTCAGCTGGCTCAGGATCTGCACTAATGGAGACCTCTTCATCATCTGTATGAGACAGGAAAAGAAAATGCTCCTTTAACAAGAAGTATTGACTGAACCAGAAGCTTGGCTGTGGGGGCACAGGCATCCACATTAATCTGAGAAAATTAAAAGCATAAATTACAGTGTGAAATGAGTGGGCAACTGAGCAACTATCAAGAAATGCCGATTTTTTTTTTGCTAGTACAGTGGATTTAAGAATCATGGGGCTTACTCATGGTCGTAATCTGTATGCAGCACCCTACCTCCTTGCAACATAACTTGAAGGTACGCCTTCTTGAAACTCCTCTTTGAGCCAACTGGCGTTGGAGGGAATATGATGGGCATGACAAAGAAGCCTTCCCTGAGGTTTTAATGATGTTTTTCTTGTCATGCTGAAGCTGACAGGACTCCACAACAGAGAACTTAAAAATTTGTTTTTCACACCCCTGAAAGGTAGTAACTTTCCTCAAAACATCCTTTGATGTGATCCTCGTCTGTACCACCTCCTCCCAGATGTCAGACAACCCGAGTTCTTTCATGCCATCCAAATAGTCAAAAGACAGAAGTCAGGGTTTTCCAGCAAGGGGCAGGTCACAATTTCCAACCACTAATGCAGCTGCTGTTGGCTTGACAAAGCGTACCTGAGAGGGCACTACCACAGGGAGGCAAAAAGTCCCTGAGCAACGCTATTGAGACTTTGACATTAAAATCAAGGTTCAAACTTACACCATCATGACAGTGACTTCCTAATA
Organism: Pelecanoides urinatrix; assembly: GCA_013400755.1. Lineage (NCBI taxonomy): Eukaryota > Metazoa > Chordata > Aves > Procellariiformes > Procellariidae > Pelecanoides > Pelecanoides urinatrix. The sequence goes on from VZTQ01011403.1 coordinate 50,969, forward strand.
ACTACAAGAGAATATGAACCAAAACCAAACAAAAAGGGAGGGAGGGAGGAAAGGAGGGAGGAGAACATTTTTTGGTTTACTTTTTTGATTAAAAATAATCAAAATGAGAAAGTTTCTAAACATTTCTATTATTACATTCTCCATTTTTACTTATGAAGTGCTCAAAGGCAGATGACTTTACAGATAACTCTACAGATTTGAGAAGTCGTGGCAGTATGGTGAAATTCTTGCTGACTGGAAAAGGGGAAACATAACTCCCATTTTTAAAAAGGGAAAAAAGGAAGACCCAGGGAACTACAGGCCGGTCAGTCTCACCTCTGTGCCCGGCAAGATCATGGAGCAGATCCTTCTGGAAACTATGCTAAAGCATATGGAAAATAAGGAGGTGACTGGTGACAGCCAACATAGCTTCACTGAGGGCAAATTGTGCCTGACAAATTTGGTGGCCTTCTACGATGGGATTACAGTGTTGATGGATAAGGGAAAAGCAACTGACATCATCTACCTGGACTTGTGCAAAGCATCTGACACTGTCCTGCATGACATCCTTGTCTCTAAATTGGAGAGACATGGATTTGACAGATGGACCACTCGGTGGATAAGGAATTGGCTGGATGGTCGCACTCAAACAGTTGTGGTCAACAGCTCGATGTCCAAGTGGAGACCAGTGACGAGTGGCGTTCCTCAGGGGTCAGTATGGCGCTGTTTAACATTTTTGTTGGTGACATGGACAGTGGGATGCAGTGCACCCTCTGCAAGTTTGCAGATGACGCCAAGCTGAGTGGTGCAGTCGACACGCTGGAGGGAAGGGATGCCATCCAGAGGGACCTTGACAGGCTAGAGAGGTGGGCCCGTGTGAACCTCATGAAGTTCAACAAGGCCAAGTGTGGGGTCCTGCACATGGGTCGGGGCAGTCCCAAGCACAAATACAGACTGGGTGAAGAATGGATTGAGAGCAGTTCTGAGGAGAAGGACTTGGGGGTGTTGTTTGATGAGAAGCTCAACATGAGCCGGCAATGTGTGCTTGCAGCCCAGAAAGCCAACCCCATCCAGAGAAGTTCAGCTCTGGGGCCTCCAACAGATGAAGGACATGGACCTTTTGCAGCAAGCCCAGAGGAGGGCCATGAAGATGATCAGAGGGCCGGAGCACCTCTTCTACGAGGGAAGGCTGAGAGAGTTGCGGTTGTTCACTCTGTAGAAGAAAAGGCTCCGGGGAGACCTTATAGCAGCCTTCCAATCCCTGAAGGGAGCCTACAAGAAAGCGGGTGAGGGACTTTTTACAAGGGCATGTAGTGAAACGACAAGGGGTAATGGCTTTAAACTGAAAGAGGGTAGCTTTAGATTAGATACAAGGCAGAAATTCTTCACTATGAAGGTGGTGAGGCACTGGAACATGTTGCCCAGAAAAGTTGTGGATGCCCCATCCCTGGAAGTGTTCAAGGCCAGGTTGGATGGGGCTTTGGGCACCCTGGTCTAGTGGAAGGTGTCCCTGACCACGGTAGGGTGGTTGGAACTAGATGATCTTTAAGGTCCCTTCCAACCCAAATGATTCTATGGTTCAATAACAGCTCATCTAGCACTTCCCCAGGACAGGTGATAGAGAAGCAGATAAGACTTTCATTTTCTACCCTTTTCTCTCCCAGTGATGTGGCAAAATAGTTGAAGCAGCCAAGAGCAGGGGGTTATGAGACACCAGTAGCTCTAAGATAAGGGCAAACAGTGAAGAAGTTGTGACTCACAACGCAAAAAGAGTCCCTGTGACAGGGGACTTTATGCACTTTCCTTTGCTTATGACTGTACCTAAAGTCCAGGAGCAGCCAGGAACGAATTCAGATTTCTGAGGAGAAAGAATGCAAAGCAAAAAAAAAAAAAAAAAAAAGATCTAGATAAATGATGGGTTAAGACTGAGAATTACCTGGATGGATGGAAGAAGTTATCTCAAATCGGAACTGCAGCTGGCCACTGACATGATCTGTAGGAAGCCTGCGACCCAGAGTGTAGCTTACAACCCTGTCCCTGAAAGAAAACAAATATTGTCACTATAGACTATAACCTACCCAATGTCTACTGTGCATAGATAAAGCTGCTGTGTCCTACAAAAATACATAATGGTTTTCAAAGGCTATTCAACCCAGCCATGAGGGCATGTTGACTTGCATATGAGAGAACGAATGGCAGAAAAGGAGAGGACAATGTCTTCAATTACAATGGAACAGCTGAGTCAGTGAATAAGACAGGCTTCTGGGATACAAAAGCACGTATGTATATATAGAGAGAGAACGGTGGGAATGGAACTTCTGCAGTATGGGTATGAAAATATCGACATGGGAAGCAAACAACTCCCACTTCAGCTATTGTAATAAGACTTCACTTCCCTGCTGATCTGACCATGTCTACCCTTCTGTAGAACCTTGCATTTCTCTATTTCCTTCCCTTCACCATCTGCATAAAATTCAGCTTTCCTGTCCTTTCTTTCAAAATCCTTTACAGGCCAGTCCCCGCTTACCACCTTTCTCTTTTCAAACTGGCTGAATGACTGCTCTTCATCTCTTTCCACCCCTCTTACCTCTATGAAGCTGAAATATCAGGAGAACACCTTCCTGACAAGGTTGATCAATGACTCCATTCTTTCCTTGTGCAGGTCCCTCCCTTTGCCACACTTCATCCACCCCTCAGAACAGAATGAAACTATAGAAGAGATTAACTTCCCAGCTGCCCAAAATGAGGCTGAATCAATGTTTGCAAAGCATTTTTTGAGTGCAAAGGGGTTACTAAATAGTAATATTTATACATCTTTTGAAGAAACATAGTTCACTTCCAGTTGGGCCCAATATATTTGCTAGGATAGTTTCACATGCATCAGAACCTCATATAAATGAGACGATCTCAAGATTTTTGTATGATCTTACTGAACTTGGGTGTATACTTCTCATTGAGCTTGTCTGAGATTTAAAAGCCACTATGGTATTAAAACTAAGGCAGATCTAGGTGCAGGTTGGAGGCACTGCTCTTGGCAAAGTATATCCTTAGATAGACAGTGTTTACAATAAGGAAGTAAAATAGGAAGATACAATCAGAAGATGGTGAGAAATCTTCTCATACAGAGGGAAGCCAATGATATCAGTTAGAGGGCTCTACCTTCCCCAAGCTGTTCTTTTCCATCTGGTTTCTAAAAAGCTACTCAATCTTCCCTACTTGAGAAACAGGGAGGTAGCTTAGTCCCTTCTGGTAGATTCAGCTGTCAATGTCATAGCCAGTTTCTGAACCAGCTGTTCAAAACCACTTCCAACAAGCTTAGCTTCCTGCTGTTCTGCTGAACTGAGATCCAATTTTCAGAAATGCCTTCTTAGAAACTGCACTGCATACGCTCTCCTCAGGAGATGACTCTATCTCTCCCTGCTTCTCAATGTCTGAACCTTAAAGTTTAGAGCCAACTTTTTGGCTTTGTCTCAATACTATCAATCTTCCTCAAATTGTGTTACTTTGGCAGCATACACCTTCCCAGGATTTTCATGCAAAGGGGAAGCAGGGCAGGGCTGGTGAGCTCAAGTGAACTGGTTATTCCTTGGCAGCAGGGTAGGGTCAGAAAGATTTAGTTACAACATGTGACTTTTTTTTTTTAATAATATTTCCACTGTTCAGGAATTAAAGGGAGGAGGAACAGATCTGGCATGATCATAGGTATTTCCCTGAAGCATGAAAACAGCCTGTTGATAACAACAAAAGAATATTCAAATTGAAAATATTGCACTCTCCAGATTTGCAGCCATGATACACAAACCAGTTTTCTTTCCTAAATGCCAGCTCTCACTTTTCAAAATGCAATGGATAGGGTTACACAGGGAATTCTTTGTTTGGCCCGTAGTCCTAAAAATTCTAATTAAGACCAACATCATTCATCAGACAACTGTCAGTTTAGTAACTCCCCCTCAACATCATTATATCACTATAATGATAATATCACCAGGGACTTCAAAACAGCAATACACTCGTTAAACAACGGCAAGTAGCATAAGCAGCAAATTTACCCTATGGCATGTCTTTCCAAGAGGCGTTGAACGGGCATAGAGAGTTTTCCCAGGAAACGCTTGATGATAGGTCGGCTCTTTGCAAATTTGTCTTTAACTTCTATTTCCAGGACATCCGTGGGCAGGGAGACAAAGCTGAATTGCTGCAATAAAGGAAGAGCACAGAACATGAAGCTGGTGGCTGGGCCACAACAACACACAGTTGCTAGCAGCGTATCGACTTCTGTAAGTCTCTGGATTGTTCACAGGACAGAAACAGTCCTTGAACTCTAAGGCATAGGCCTGCAAAATAAAAAGAGCTTGGCCTCAAAGCAGGCAGGTGAAAGCACCCTACAGATACTGTGCAATGCTGCAGAATCAGGCTTGGGGAACGCAGGAATTTCATTTATTCAAGTTATGGTAGCATCCAAACACTTTAAACAAGGCTTGCTGATGGTAAGGACAATACATCTGCAGAAATGTAATGAACTCTGCCCTAGCAATGATTATTGATCTAAATGTAATTGCACAGATTATGGGTTTTTTTCCTTTCTCCCCACCCCCAAGTTCTAAAAAATTTAAATAGCTGCGTATAAGTACAACTGAACTAGCAGCCTGGGGAGATGTTAAGTCAGCATTTCCCTCCAAGTGAAATTAATCCTCTTTGCATTTGCCTGGCTATTTGTGGTACTTCAGCTGTGAGGCACACCTCAGCTATTAAGAAGTGAGGATCTAATGAGGTGAAGGATACATGATCAGAGTTTTCAGATACATCTTGAAATCTCTTCCTCTCTTGCTCACCCCTGCCCCACCTTAAAAAGGAAAAAGTCTGAATAGATTGTTTATTTGGATCAATCTCCTAACCTGGTTCACAGCACGATCCCACAGAGAGCTAAACCAGAAGGTAAGCCACAGCACAGGCTACCGCAACAAATGATACTGGCGAAGATAGGAACAGCACCATCTGAAACTGGTGTTGTCTCCAAGTGCTTTGAAACGTGTGACTGCCACCTCAGCTCATCTGGTTTTAAGAACATCTATTTTGATTTGTAAGTAATGTTTCAATAAGCTTTTAGAGACTGTGTGCATGCAAACCTGAGGTAGGAACAAGGAGGGTGATATTTTAGGTTGCGGGAGCAAGGAAGTCCACGTGTACAGCTTCCAAGCATGGGAGCATTAGGGCACCTGGAGACGTCAGGATCTCCCCACAGGGAAGGAAAAGCTCTATTTAGGAATAATAGTGAAAAGCAAACGTATTAGATAACTTGGCCTTGCTTGCTCCTAGATTGGCTAAATTCAGTGCAGACCGGGAGCTGCTGACACAGGTCACTGAATCCTTTCTCCAAACAGATCTGCTACTGTATCACCAATCAAAAAAAGCACATCTCTGCTGTGGTGCGCCATAGTAGAAAAGCTGTTAAGACTGCTGTTCACCTAACTGAAAGGTCGGTATTGAACTGGAAGACAACTTCTGTAGGAAGGGAATATTGAGATGGATGAAAGGATTTTCTAGCTTTCCCGCTGCCAGAAACAATCTTCACAACAGAATCATGCTCTGGGTTATCGAGACCTGGAGTTAAGCCCTAAATTGCTTGCTCTATTGAATCATGATCTAATTTTCAGAAATACGTAGTTCAAACAGCTTCAAGTGAAACCAATGAGAGTGGGATATTCTGTTAATCAGGCCCTGCAAAAATGCAAATAATCGGAGAAATACAGTTCAAATAACAGCTAAAGTATTATTTTCTTTTCATTTTCTTCTACAACTCTGCAACAGGTTACCAAAGAGGCTAAACCTAACAAAGGGAAGAACATTAATTCCACATGTATATTGAAAGTTGCCTTATAAAAATAAGTTGTATTACCATTACTGTTTCACCTGCAAAACACCTTGAGTAACTGCCACTTCGTGACACTTACAAGGAAAGCAGAAGAAGGGAATTAATTTTTAACTGAGTGAGGTTATTGTGAAGTACAGCAATTTGCCATTTAATGAATCCTCCATTATTATGCTGTTGACACCTATATTGTAAAAAAAGTCTTCGTGGGGTAGAGCATGCACACACACAGGTAAAGAACGAACTGTTCATAAGTGGAAAGTAAAACTAGGTTAATGATCTGCACCTTCCTATGTTATTAATATTTTGTCTTGTGGTACAATTCTGAAGCAAATCAGAATCTGCATGGACATTTGCTTCCATAATATCAGGTAAAACCAAGCCTCACAGTTCCTTTCTTGCAACAAGAACACATTGACATTTTCCAGAGCAATTATCAGCACCTGAGCAGAGAGTATGGATGCATGGAGCCAGGTGTGTTGGAATCAACCAGAGGAAATGTCCTTTTTTCCTTGAACAGCAGTGCCTCTCAGATATGCAAATGCAGGGATAAAGATGTAAAATCAAATTGTGTTCTGATTTCATCACCTGCCAACCACATTACATCTGGGGATACAAGAGACTGCCCTGGGACCAGCCCTTGGTCTATGGTCACAGTTGCCAAATGCTTCTGCTAGAATGTTCTGACACGTAAAAAAAGCAGCATCTTGGAAATGCAATTAAGCCTTTAAGACCAGAAGTGTCCTGTGGCAGAGCTCAAAGGTTTTGCCATTTGGCAACAACTGCAGTTTGAGATCAAAAGTCAACTGAGTGAAATGGGTCTGGAGACAGCTTGTAAAATAGTGATAATTTCACATAATTCAGTTTTCCATTATCCGAGCACTTGCTCCTGCTGATGCTCTCATCTAGTTTAATCCTTAATGGGCAAGATTTTTCTAAGGCAATCCCTGACTGTGGATGCCTCAGGCTCAGGCCATCCACACGAAAAGCTGAAAGGAATCCTTGTTTGCAGAACATACAGGCCTCCTTTGAAAAATGGATCCCAGCAAAACACCTAGGTTTGAGAACTCAAAAACTTATAATCTCATTTTCAAAAATCACCAAGCACTTTTGAAAACATGTAGGTTCTTGTGATATTCAAAGATGGGACTGTCGTCTTTGAATGTGGAAGCAAATCGCCATCAAATCCTAGTTCCTCTCTCTTCTTTCACCTTCTTTCCTGAAAAGTGCCAACCCCTGTACCTTAGTCACAAAATGTAGGCTGCATTTACACTGTTCGAAGCTTTGGCCTTTACTATCTTATCTATCCGGAAGAGAAAGGACCCTGTGTTTCATAGTCTTCTCCGATATAACTAATATAACACAGTAGTAATATATTACTACTAGAATAAATTACATCCTTTCCCTGCCCTGATACTTGCTAATTGTCACACAGCAATGGCCAGTTTGTGAAAATGACAGCATAAGCTTCGTATCTTTTAGATAAGAAACCCCAAAACAACCCCCCAAAAAACCCCCCACCCCATCCCCTGATTATAAATTCTGCAGTATCCCTGGGTTCACACTCAGTAACGTTGTGATTAATAATTCATCTCAAGGAGAGATGAGAAAAGGAGGCTATAAGATCACAACAGAGAAAAAAAAAAAAAATCGACTCTTTCCAGGATAAGGGAAGTTTGATGTGGCTTTTTACACGTGCCCGCAAACACCACCACCGATAACCAAGAGTGCTGCATTTTAAGAGTAAGTCTGCTGCCATATTTTTATGTTCCTATTGCAATTTTTACTGTAAGTCTTCTGTTATTTGGAACTTTTCTTATTATCACAACTCTTACTGTTATAGAATTAACTCAGAAATTAAGCTTTCACATTAAAAAGAAGTATAACATTCATGGTTGCAGAGAAAAACAACAATACAAAAACTTTAGTACAATAAGCCCAAATATATTACTTTAAAAAGACTTCTGATTTTTCTGATAGTCACTCCTTGAAGCCAGATTCTTTCACGTTTTGCAGCTGGCATTGGCTACTATTCATTTTCTTTCACAATCTAAGACAGAAATCTTTAAGCCATATATTTTCATTGGGGCCACAGCTCATTTTGTGGGCTTGTTTATTTCTTGGGTTTTTCCCCACAAAAATTTAAGTTCCTTGAATCACAACCGTTAGAGCAAACTCTGCAAGACTGGTCAAGAACTTCAGGGAACCTGCTGGAATCCTAGACACTAAAGTTTACGCTCTGACTAACTGTAGAAGAGTGTACTGAAGCCACATACATGGGCTTTTTTCACTGTCAAAGAACAAAGTGAAAATATAATTTCTGGCAGTTTTGAAATTCCGATGTTCTGACTTAACTTTTTCAAAAGGTTTAGCCTCTCCAGCTGTCCAGAGGTCCACCAAACTTGACAATGGCTGCAAGGATGTGGTTTGTGACTTCATCTGAGGCTTTCTTTGTACTTGAATACAAAACCTCTCAAAGGAAGTCATGGATTTCAACACAGGTGCAAACTCATCTACCAAAACAGCTATAGTTCAAGGCTAAAGCCCCACCCAAGGAAAAGACTTTGTCTAATGACTGATTATGTATTTATTTGGATAACAGCAGAAAACAGGACACTTGAGAAGAACAATCCACAAAAATTGTAGGTGATTGGCTAGAACTTGATGTTTTTACTTGATCCCTGACTAAAATTAAAGTAAAATGCATTATATAAAATGCAGGAGGGAAAAACTCTTACAAGGTATCACTGGACCCAAAATTTATAGTTGATCTACAGCAGTCCATGGATGAATGGATAACAAACAAGAAGTTAAATCTCTACTCTCTGATTAGTCCCAACCCATAATTACCTATAAAGCTGCATTAGTCACAGTGCGTTACCCTGCATATCACATCAACTACTGCTTCGTACAAAATGACTCTTAGAACTTGAGATGATACATGACACAGCACGCTCCACAGAGGATATGGCAGATTGCCTCAACAAAACTGCCAAGAAATTACCATTAGGAACAACCTGTTTCTCACAGGGTGCCGGGCCCTAGAAACAGTCTCAGACCCCGTCTCATCCATGTAGTGTATCAGCTGTCCCCTTGTCTGATCCTTACCAGCTAGGGATGAGAGCGCTCCTGTTTATAGGTTATCTGTCAGGTGTATTCCTAAAAGGAAGCTATGCGCAGAAAGTCTGAACACAAGGAATGATTGAAGATCGCCGGCATATTGGGGAAAAATGGCACCTGTCATGAGCAGTGCTAAGGAGGCCTTGTGGAGACTGATGTTTCCTGATCCCTGGAATACATTGGCCACGTCTGCATTAGGAAGACATGTGGTACAATAAGAGCGGATCTGGAGAGCAAAGCAGCTGGTGCTGTGCACCTGAGGACCACATCCAGACATGTTGCAAGGGTTTTACCACGAAGAAACGCCAGGCTGGTGCCCTGGATTGAACTCCCTTCATCGTCTGAAAAGTGTTAGGTGCACTCCTGAAGCACATCTCTTGGCTTACTTTCTGCTGAGAGTAATTCAGTTCATGCACTTTAAGACTGTCAAGCCGTGTCTTTAGTGGAGATATCAGGAAACTTTGAAACTGCTCTTTTGAACAGAACGAAAGTACTATTGTAGATGGACCCATTGAATCATTAAGAACTGCGATCTATAGAACAAGTTAGTAATTGTATTATTTTCTCAGTGTCTTCTTCAATTATTTCTTTTTAGGATGTTCTTGCATCCCTCTGGAATTAGGATGGCTGGGAGGAAACAGGCTTGCTCTAGAAACAAAGCCATTGCAGCTCTACTTTCCACACTTCTTTAGCCATTTGTCAATGTTTGTCCCACTTGTTAGAGTGGCAGGAGATCCAATGATTGCTTTGTTCCTATATGTTTAATGAAAAGAGGCAGTAGGATAGGAGAAAGAGACCCTATTAATTCCTCACTGAGAGAAAAGCTGCAGCATTATAGCACATCTTACTAGACACTAGAGAATCTGTACCAGGCACAGCCTTAAAATGCCCCGCCAAAGGCAAAGCTTTAGTTGATATTTTCATAGGCACCAAACATCAACAAGCCATAATTAATTATTTCCATAGAAATACAGAGAAGGGAGGGAGAGGGAAGAGCAAAAGTGACATGATGGAGAGAACCACATCAACATATTGAGTCTTCCTGGGCTAAGCAGTGTATCATCGGTTTTGGCTCTGGTCAGTAGTAAGTCATTAGGATTCTCCTCTCATTTACAGGGATTTTACACAGCCGCCTCCTGCAGATTCGCAAATCAGAATCAAAGCTACCTAGGATCAGCTGACACACTCATACTCTCACACCATTCTCAATGACCTAAATATGAATCTAATTTTACATTATTGCTGCCATCTTCAAGCAAGATCTGAAAATATTGTAGTAAACACCATTGAAGGCGTTTCAGACAGTAATCTACTTTTCAGTGCCTATTTGCTTCCAGACCCAACAATGGTTTTACATACACAGATGATTAATTTTCTTAATGTGAACAGATCTTGTGGGGGTTTAGTGCATGACTTACATATAGTAAAGAATGCAGGTACACGCTAATGCTGATCTGGCAGAATACATCTGTATCCATTTATTAGATAACAGAACCATTTCCAGAGCTTGAGAAGAGTTTTCATAGAAAGCCAACTAATGATAATGATTAATTCCCATGGTTTATTTTTACCAATATTATTTACATCCCTGAATATGGATAGATCACAGTGATCAGCTCTCAATAATGCTATCAAGGAAGTTGTTGAAATGAACAGAGTATGTCCATTAGTACCAATTAGACAGGTTAAGTGCAAGTCAAGTTCTTTAAAAACAATCAGTATAATAACTGGTGAAAGATGGGTAAATTAATGCATTGGTGACAGGAAGAATTAGGCTCTTGATTTGGAGTTGAATAAGAAATATAAATAAAAAGAAAATGTATTTGCGATATCCATCATGCCACAGGGACGATACCAGCAGAAGTAAATCTTAAAAGGTTGTAAATTACATTTGATGGATGAAGACAGATTTAGTCTTTCAGCTGAATATTTCATTAGTGGTTTTTTCGTTTCAAATACTCCAGTGAAACAATTCACTTTTAATGCACTCGTCACTCTCCATCTGAATTATTCTGCTCCCCATTCAAAAACTTCCTCTATGTATCACTACTGTCCCATGCAACACTACTCATACGAACAACTGAATAAGCTTGTGGGGAATTCCAGTTTCTTAAACTTACTACAGTACTCCTCAATGACAATATAAAATATCGCAGAGTCAGTAGAGCCAAGCACAGAGCTCCACTGCTGCCAAAGGCTGGGACATGCCTACACGTACTCCGAGAGAGTCCTGCAATTCAGCAGTGACTGCAGGGTGCCAGACCCAATGCGGTACCTTATTCTGGCATGGCACAATGTTTTTTTTTTCCTACAGTAAAAAGGGTGCACATAAAAATGTGTTGCTGTTCTAAGGTCTGATTCAATCCTTTCTACTGAACTTCAAAGTTGGATAGGGCCTTCAGCAAATTGGCTTCCTAGATTTCTGCCTCAGATTCACTCCCTTTCTGTACTGGAAACAAGGAATTAAAAAAAGTCCTTCCTGTCTATTTCATGTATTTACAACATTCAGAGTTACTAGTTAATAGGCTCATCATGAATTCTCTCTCATGGCTTAGATAATTTTGCAAGATGTCTCTTACTTTGTTAATGGTAAATTTCATCCCTAAGACATTAGAAATTTAAAAGAACTTCTGGATAAATCAAATGCAAACACTGCTTAAAGAGTCAGGGTTTTTCTTCATCTCTCACACATTGTCTACACATTTCTTAGCACAGCATAGACTGAAAATATTTGAGGACTCTCATGAGCACTAATATACAAGATTAGCAAGACTGATAGTCTTCTAGATGCAGAAGTTGCAATTAAAATGCATTTCTAGAAGAATAACATATTAAAAAAAAATCTAGACAATTTTTTCACACCATAACCCATTCCTGAAGAAATGGAAGTTGTCTTGGGCTTTCACATTTCAGTCATCAGCAGATATTCAAAAAACTGCAGCTGTAAAATCACAGCTTTTCTGTGTAGTCAAACTATGTTTTACACTTTACCTGGCCATGTGTGCAGAAATGTTATACAGTGAAGCTACCACCCACAAGGCTTTACTCAGTCCCAATGACACCTTTGGCAAAACTCATACTGAATTCAGGATTTGGATTTCACTGCACCTATATTGGATTTATGCTTAGGTGTAAAGGCCTCCAAGTTTCTGCAGCAGATTCTTTTGTATTTTACAGTAAAAGGGGGGGGGGGGGGGGAGTTTT
>VZTQ01011403.1:63162-83545 GCA_013400755.1 Pelecanoides urinatrix
GTTAAACAATAAATAAGTAGTTCAATCAGTGTGATGTTCCTGTTGCTTTTTTTATTTTGGACTTCTGGTGAAATCATGCAATAATTCTGTGAGGCCATGGTAGGACTGTCAGAATCTAGTGCTCTAAATATTAGATCAAAATCAGATCAAATATAGCCTGCTTTAATTTAAATTCATACTGTTCATTCAAATACATTACAGCATCTTTGATGGTTTAACTTTGTTCTGGAAAGATTCACCTTTGATCAAGTATCCCCGGCTTGCATCACTCTAGGTTTGTGCTACATCAGGTAGCACCAAGCCAGCATAAAGCCTCAAGAGAAGCAGAGAGCTAACATCAACCCCGTATTGCATGACCTGGCTACTTTGACAAAGCATCTTTCAGTCCCAGTACTGCTGGGTGGTCCGCCCTACACCAGTCCAGCATTCACGACCACAGAATCAGTGCCCGAGTTATAAATCTGCACCACAAAAAAAGCAGTTACAAACCAGCACTCAGTCAGTTGCGTTCGTGTCATCTCAGCGTTCTTGCAGGCAGCATCCAAACCCAATGTTTCTATCACTGATGATGGTCTGCACTACAGAAGCCCTCTCTCCCCAAACCACATCCCTCTGGCCTTTGAACCCCTGACTGTTTCCTTCTTCTGATTTTGTGTTAGTCATCTGAAGAGACAGGTTACGTGAGAATTTATTCAAGCGCAGTATTTTTGAAAGGTTGTGGGCTGAGGTGCAGAGAGTACAAGTTACACACGTGAAAATAGTGTAATTCTGTTATCGGATCTGACACATTAAATACAATTTGTTAAGTGCTCTTGCAACAGAGTACTGAACGCCTCTGTTCATACATATCAATTAATTCACCAGTGAAGTGCAGCTATCTTCCGAGTGATAAAGCAGCCACCCAAAACACTATTTTCTGCCTCAGCTATAATTTAACAATATTTGTAAAGGCTGAGGCAAAGAAACAAACATCGAAGCTGCAGGGAGTTGAGAGAGTTTTTATCCTAGTACGAGGCTCCCACTTTAAGGCAATCTATTCTTCCAGAGCTAGAATTATCAGACTTGAAATTCAATGTGTCATTTAACAGATGACACTTCCTACTACTTTAAATATGCTGGATCGTTGCAACAGCCAATTTTTATAGTCATCTCACTGCCCATTCCTTCAGGCTCTCCATCCACTCACTAATAAATGAACAACAACTGAAGAAGCAGTTAGCTCAAACTGCCACAGTTAAGAAAGAAATACCATAAATATGTCTAAAGGAAAGTCCAGCGGTTTGAAGTACTTTGTCTGCAAAACCATCGAGAGAATTTGCTAAGCAGCTGGAGGTATGTGAACTACTTTTTAAACCACTTTGCTTTGTTGCTTATGAACCCAAATGATCTCTATTGCTTGTCTGAACTATCTATCACTTTACTGCTTGCTGACAAATTAAATCTTCTTAAAGGAGCTTTTTCCAACAAATGTGACAGCAGACACATTGTCTCCATATGAAACTATGGGAATAGTGTCATTATTTTCCTAATATCAATATTAGAAGAGATACGATCAACATTCACCCTTCTCAATTCTACTAGATGTACAGAAGATCTGGGAAGTGGGCACTTCCTTCTGAGAGTTCCTTTGCATTTCACCTCAAATCAGCATGGTAGGACAACTCACCCACTATGCTCTTGCAACTGTGTGGACCTCCAGCACAATGTCTGCCTAACCTAGGAGTTTAGAGTCAAGCTGTCCAGTGGTATGTGGTTCCCAGGAACTCATTTATTTAATTTAACAGTACAGATGTTGCTGAAGAATGCACCAGTTTGAAAGCAAAGCCAGGAGTAAGAAAATAAGCAGGACCATTAACCCTGATTCAGTAACAAGTTCCCTGTCTAAAGACACTTGTTATTGTTTTTATTTTCTGCAGCTGCCTACTTCTCTTCATTGACCTTGTAGAGGCCTAGGCACCATTAGTAGCTCGTTTGGATCTTCCCAAAGTACTTATCATTTGTCATTATTACACACGGCAATATTCAGCACTTTGGCTTAGCAGAATCTGATCTTATGCTTCTGTGAGCATGCAAAAACATATAGAAACATAACAAAATGACCCCTCTCTACCAGCAGAGGATACCACCTGGGCTTTAACCTGTCTCAGTGAACAATTCCCAGTGTGAGGGCTCTTTCACCTCACGCAGAGCCCTGCTGCAAGTGTCAAAATGTCACATGCTACTCTTCTCTCTTAGTAAGACGTTTCCATTTCCTTATGTTCTCTGGTACAAAGTACTGCAAAACAGAGCAATGGAAGTACTGCAAAACCTTTAAGACAGGATAACCCGTGCTAAACATTATTTGAACAGTCTGTGAAATGAAGATGATCATCAATATGATGAGATATAGGACCCACGGGTCCTGAAGGAAGTGGCAGATGAAGTTGCTAAGCCACTATCCATCATATTTGGGAAGTCGCAGCAGTCCGGTGAAGTTCCCGCTGACTGGAAAAGGGGAAACATAACTCCCATTTTCAAAAAGGGAAAAAAGGAAGACCCGGGGAACTACAGGCCAGTCAGTCTCACCTCTGTGCCTGGGAAGATCATGGAACAGATCCTCCTGGAAGCCATGCTAAGGTACATGGAGGACAGGGAGGTGATTCGAGACAGCCAGCATGGCTTCACCAAGGGCAAGTCCTGCCTGACCAACCNGAGACCCCACCTGCAGTGCTGCGTCCAGCTCTGGAGCCCTCAGCACAAGAAAGACATGGACCTGTTGGAGCGGGTCCAGAGGAGGGCCACAAAAATGATCAGGGGGATGGAACGCCTCTGCTATGAAGAAAGGCTGAGAGAGTTGGGGTTATTCGGCCTGGAGAAGAAAAGGCTTCGGGGAAACCTTATTGTGGCCTATCAGTACTTAAAGGGCACTTATAAAAAAGATTGCGGCAAACTTTTTAGCAGGGCCTGTTGCGACAGGACAAGGGGGAATGGTTTTAAACTAAAAGAAGGTAGATTTAGATTAGATGTAATGAAGAAATTTTTTACAGTGAGGGTGGTGAGACACTGGCACAGGTTGCCCAGAGAGGTGGTGGATGCCCCATCCCTGGGAACATTCCAGGTCAGGTTGGACGGGGCTCTGAGCAACCTGATCTAGTAGAAGATGTCCCTGCCCACGGCAGGGGGGCTGGACTAGATGACCTTTAAAGGTCTGTTCCAACCCAAACTATTCTATGATTCTATGAATATTACATGACACAGATGAAAAATTGCCTGAGGTATCATGGTGCTCCCAGACTGTTCTTATAATGCAAGTGGGTACTATGCAAATAGAACCACCTGTTAAGTATATGAGGGGAATACCAGAATGAATTTAATATAAGTAAATGAATCATCTCTCAGTCGACTTTATTTTAGTGTTGAGGCCCTACAAAACTGAGTCAACTCTTTCACTTGTGAATTTGCTCAAGAGTAAGCAATATATAAAGATCCCAGTCTGCAGCTATTTCCATATTCCAGATTTTTTCAAGTTTAGCAGCCAAGACAAATTAGATATGTCATTCAACTGGGGAAGGGGGAAAAAAAAAAAACACAACACATTTGGCTTCCATTTACATGTAGTGACAGAGACCCTTAGGAAAGAATCACCCTTCGAAAATAATATATTGCCTAAAGTATTTCTTTGGAAAAACAACTAGTAACTGATCCATTTAATGAAATGGCTATGATTCCTCAATACTTTTCACTTCATATATTTACATCCATGAATGAAAAGGGTGGACAGAAGAATGGCTACCAGCACAATTCAGCAACGGTTCGCAGTCTTCCTTCTCCCCTTGTCCCATCAAGGGACAAAGTTGAAGAAAATCAGGCCTAGGATCTTCTGTGCAATAGAAGCCAACATGGGTTTTCAGTACCAAAACAAAGACTTCAGACCAGCTGATGTGCATAGACTGCCACACAAATGCATGCAGTTAAACATTTCAGGCCTTGGCACAGGCTGCCCAGGGCAGTGGTGGAGTCCCCATCCCTGGAGGGATTTAAAAGACGTGTAGATGAGGCGCTTGGGGACATGGGTTAGTGGGCATGGGGGTATTGGGTTGACGGTTGGACTCAATGACCTTAGAGGTCTTTTCCAACCTTAGTGATTCTATGGTTCTATGATTCTATCTCAAAATCAGCTGAAGAGAATGCAGAAGGACATGTTGAATGACAGCTCTGCTGTTTTAGACTCCTTAGCCACTAACAGGCTAACAACAGAAAGGGAGAAGCAGTGTGCTTGCATGCAATTAAGAAAACCAGGGGGCTGAACAGAGAAGCTGGAAGCCAGCTGTGCTCTTTTGCTTTCTGATGTCCATAATTACACCATTTCATTGTTTCTCCTTTTCTCGCTGCCGAACTCTACTGGAAAAGAAATGTCAGCCCACAAACTCAGCCATCCCACATGGCCTGAGAAGACACCCTTGGCATTTTATCAGGGCCACATTCTTACTCTTTGGTTATTTTATTCTCCAGCAATGCAAAAGAACCTTGAAGTGAGAACAAATGACACTGGCTGGGGGTTGCCTTTGTTGAGAGAAGACTTCTGACCGGTATTGAGTGCTTCTAAAAAGCCTATTTTCAGCCTCCATCAGCACAGCTGCTACATCCTCTTTGGATAAGGACACCTCAGCAGTTAACTGGCTGATACAGAACGGTGGGACCACATTCATATCCCATGTCCTCCTTTGAGTGCCAGCTCCTGGCATCCACACTTGCTGCCAGCTCCCACAATCACACATACTGTGCCACACACACAGCAAGTTTCCCCTTCATGCCTGCCTGCCTCTAGGCTTGTGTGTTATGCGCTTTACTGAAAGATCTCTGCCAACTCCCTGATCCTCCATGTCAGGTTCCAGCTCCTCAGCTTGACCTGGGACCCCTCAGCCAGCTACATCTGATGCTTGGAGCCACAGAGAAGTTACATCTTGGCAGATGCCTCATGACAGGATCTTCCACTTAATTAAGTCCTATTAGAAGGCGTTTTTCTCAGACTAGTTTCGAGGTCGTCCCCCCTGCCCCTGCCACATAATCTCCCCCACATAGGCTGACCTGTCGCATCATCTGATGTGGTATCTAGTTTCTTGACTATCCTGCTCCAGGTAGGAGTATTCAGTGACATTTCTGCTGTCTTTTTACCCCACCCACACTTTCATTTCTATAGAGTTTAACCTAATTATCCCTAAACTACTTTACAATTTGCATTTTAATTTGAATAAATCTATTTAGTCTATTTACTTCTACTCTTTCCTGTAGTGGAGATATTGGTTTGACAGGGAACACCAGCAAATCACACCCATTATGTTAAATTGCTTTAAATCCAAAGAGATCCCTTATTCTTTGCTGTCTGTTGCCACTTCAGGTGTACTTTAAAAACAGCAGGCACCAATTGAACTCTCAGATCTCATTAATACTTACTAAGCCCTTCCAACAAGAAGCAGCAGACTAGAGAGTATTTCTTCAAGGTGATGGCCAAATGTGCCAAAGTTGCCTTTTTTTTATATTACCATTGACACTTTTCAATCACACAGACCCTTTTTATTTGCATGCTATACTTGTTCTGCTTTATATAATGTCTCCTCTCTATGTAAGAACACTATGACAATTCAGCAGCAGCCTTTCATGCTATCCAAGTTTATTTTTCAATTCTGGGTTATGCTTGCCTTCAATAATTAACAACTTCATAAATTACATCCACAAAGTACAACCCATACTTTTTTTTTTTATGTATTATTCATCTTTGTAGCTAATTAAGCCTTTTGCATTAAGACCAGAAGTCATGAAATACATCAAGCACAGTTAGGTCAACAACTATTCAGCAAAGAAAGGAACTAAAAAAAAAAAAAAAAAGAGGGATATTGCTAGAGTCATTTCCATGTTTTAAGAAAAGTCTCAGCTCAACACTCAAACTGCTTACCTCTCCTTGCCAGATTGGGTTAACAGTATTACACATGATCTTGGATCTCTTCTCCTGTCCATGATGAGGAAGCGCTGGGAAGATGCTATGTTTTCCAGGCTGGATGGAAATCTTCAGATAAGGATCTGGATTGAAGAACATTCCTTTCTTCAGACCAAAAGCCTGGAAATCTGAAAGAAGGTAAATAACCTGATTATTTTTCACATTCCAGGTAGCTCTCTGGAATGTCAGGAGAAGCATTGAGGAATTAAAGGTAAGGAATTTAAAGGAATTAAAATAATATGGCAGGAATATGAAAAACTCACTATGTTTCTTGTGAGGTAATATAAAGCCAAACCATCATGATTTTATGATTTAGGATTTACAAATGATTATATTATGAAATTGCAAATTTTAGAACCTGATTGTGCAGAGTGATCTGGTTTCTAAATCAATATTTAGGCAACTTAATTTAAGTGATGTGCTGATTTTTTCTAAGGAGCTAAGCACTTCCTCAGCCTGACTCCAGTGGCAGGACTACTCTGAAAAAGAGATCCATTCATTTAATGACACAGACATGGCATTTAGTACCTAACCTATGTCACTTCTCCTAGGTATCAATTTTATTTTTCTATCAATCTTAGCTTTTAGACCACGTTTTTCTACACAAAAAGTCAGTTCACATTTTTTCCCCACTTTAAAACGTTTCCTTCCCTGCATGGGTTAACTTTACCTGTAGTAACTTAGGAAAACTTGCATATCATGTCCAAACTTTAAGCAGGGCTTTCTAACTGCAGAACTTGCAGGGAGCGTAATATGAGTCATGCGGACAAAAAGTCCTAAGGCACATCTTTCAAAATTTACTCATAACGTTCTCAAGAAAGACACAAAGTCCATTACAATTTGTCCTTGTGAAGTCAATGAAATGCAAATCAATCCACAGGTATATCATTAATTTTGGCTCAACAGCTACAAACTAAAGCCTCTGGCCTTCTCTTTTTCCAGATGAATTTCTAAGCCTTCTTTGGAATATATAAGCACTTCTATTAGTGAGTTCAGCCCCTAATTTATTTTCCACCACTCTGCATGGAGATTCTCCTCCTCTGTTTGAAGCTTTATTTCACATAGGGCTATAAGCACTGAACTGCATTCTGGGTACTTTCTCTTGCTGTATTGAAGAGATACAAAGTATTAGTCAAGATAGTTTCTGAAACTGCTTAGATGTATACCTAAACATTCAATTTAAACACGTATTTCTTCTTTTAGGCAGGTTTTGAAAACATTATTTTTCACAGTCTTTTAATTCTCTTCTGATTAAAACCCTAATTATTCTGGCAGGTTGCGGGAGACCATGTAAAACCCTCAAGGCAGATATTTTTGATGAATCTGAAAATCATACACATTCCACATCAACATCAGCACTTTTTCTAGAAAACAAATATATCAAGAATAGGGATAAGATTCACCCAGTTGTATTTTGCTTCCTCAACATATGGTAATAGCCAACACAATAAAATGTGCAAGTTAAAAAGAACCGGTTTTGTTCAGGTTGGTTTTAATCATCTATTCCAGCACACAATTCATGTTGCAGATATTCAAAAGCTGTTGCACAGATGGTCCTGAAACAGACTGTATTTTAAGAATCTCATTCTTGTGATGTTCTCTAACAATTAACAGAAAACAGAGGATATCACTGCTAATAGCCTATTTGAAAGTACTTTGCTGGCAGTATGCGCTGCCATGGTCCTAGCAACACTATTACACAAAGAAAATTATCTGGTTCAAAACTGATAACACTAACTTTTTTCCTGAGTGTACAATCTCTGTGTAACCAACACGTATCTCATCTATCAGCCCTGCTGAAATCCTGTATGGCAAGCTCTTTTGCTTTGGAAGTTGTACTGTTAGAAATACATTCCAGAAATAGAAACCAAGACTGCAAAAACGCTATGAATGACAAGGCCCAGCAGTGTAATAGTGTCAGGCTGCTAACATATGAGAGGAGAGAAAGACCTCTGGGATCTTACTTTCTTCCTCTCTGATGTTTCCTCAAAAGATTCTGAAACAGAAATATTTATTGCTGTATATGTTTCTGATTTTTTTTTTTCCTTCAAAGAGAGACTGCAGTATCTTTGGGCACCACTGTGCAAAGGAAATGGTCTATTGATAGAAAAGAAAATAACTAGCAATCAATTATATATACTCATATATCATTTATCATAAAGAACATAAATATTATGATGACCTACCAGCCTCTTTCCAGTTATGGGAATTAAGTAGAGTCATAAAGATGAAGGTACTCCTGACCTTAGTTAGTAGTCTAATTTTTGTATTTGGACGAGAAAAAATAATTTGGCTAAGCACACAATATTGTGTTATTTTCTTGCTTAAATTGCATAATACAACGAATTTTTAAGTGATGGTTTAAGGTTAACTGAATTTAAATCTTTGGTGAAACCAATGAATTCCAGAAGGCTTGGATGTGTACACTGTAGTTTTATAGTGTATTTCTTGGAGACATATGAGGAAATTCTACCAAGATAACTCATCTATGCTTTGCAAAGGTGTATTTTCATCCAGTCTCTTTAAAAAAGTTATTAATATACCATATGTCACAACAACCCCATGCAACACTAAAGGCTTGGGGAAGGGTGGCTGAAAAGCTGCCCAGAGGANAACCTTAATGATTCTATGATTCTATCAATTCCGACTGACACAGCTCAAATACATCTGTGTTTTACCGTGTTTGATTTTGCCTCAACACAAGTAACAAAGCTTTCAAAAGGTCAGGGGAGAGGTATGATTTGGGTTTGCGAGTCACATTTTGTCATGCTCAGCAAGGAGATTCTCTGATGGTAATGATCAGCAAAACTATTGTGAAGATGGTATTTCAGTTTCCTGAAGACATAGCAAGGTACTGGTCCAGACCCATGCTTGTAGAAGCATGACAGAAAAAGATGGAGAATCAGAGTGAGAAACAGGGTCTGGAGCAGTCTGGTTTCTAAAGTAGTTACTTTTAGTCTGGTCATCAATCTATCAGTTCTAAATTAAAGAATTTAGAAGCTGTTCTCTCCAAGGGATTGGGAAGCTTTCACCAACAGCTTTTGAAGAACTTTCCTACAAATAACACACAAGCATATTCCATGCAGTTTATAAATGTGTCCCAAGAAAACTGAGCCCAACTAGTCTCTTCATGGTGCATAGTTTACTTCACTGAAGTAGACAGAGTCTACCAACCAGCAGAAGGGTCAAAAACCAATGAGCAGCGGATCTACTAGTTTTGAAAAACCGATATTGATATTCTAATACAGTTGGCAAATTCCTTCCAACAAAGGACAAAAAGTACTTAACATCCATGTTTCCAAGCACCATCCAACAGATTTCAATAGATGACTTGCAGCTAGCTATATTGACACTTGTGGGAGAGATCATTAAGCCCCAGCAATTCTATGGTCAACTCACTGAATTCACATTTTTCCTACTTAGTGTACCAGCCATGTGTTTTCAGAACCAGGAAATGATACATATTCCTCATGAGTCATCTGACCCTCTGAGAAGATGAAGACATCTTAAGTTAGGCCAAACTTGCCCAGAACATATCTAAAAGCATAATAAATGAGGGGTAACAGTTTTAAACTGAGAGAGGGTTGATTTAGATTAGATACTAGTAAAAAATTCTTCACTGTGAGGGTGCTGAGGCACGGGAACAGGTTGCCCAGAGAAGCTGTGGATGCCCCCTCCCTGGACATGTTCAAGGCCAGGTTGGATGAGGCTTTCAGCAACCTGATCTAGTGGAAGGTGTCCCTGCCCATGGCAGGGGGGCTGGAACAAGATGATCTTTAATGTCCCTTCCATCCCAAACCATTCTGTGGGTCTATGATTCTACTGCAAAGTTACCAGGACACTGGAAAGACCAAAGGGTCACTGGAAAGACCACAGTCAATTTAGATTGTGATTTAGCTTGATGAACACCAAAATGGAATGTATTCACTCTATCATCTGCTTATTAATGACAGAAAGTAAAGATACTGTCATCTTACTGAGATCTTGATGTTTCACATATCAAGGCACAATAAACCATCTTCATGATCCATCACCACAAAAGAGTTGCTAATTAGGATGTCAGTGGACAACTCGAACATTTCCCTTCAGTTTTCCTTTTCAAATTCCCAAAGAGCTGTCAACTCGGGTTCTGACACTGAATAAATGTTCTTTGACAGGATTGGTATCTGGGTTGACTACCAACGAGGTAAGGTAATTGCCAGGGTGCTAATATGTCAGTGTTTCTTTTGTAGAGTGCACTTTGCAGACCTCAACCTGAACAAGTAGGACCTATCTTACAGGGCAGCAGTTCATATACTGAGTTGAGCTACCTAAGACATAGTGGTGGCTTCAAAAGAAGGAACACAAAACTATGCTTGCTTGAGATTCAACAGGGCACACAGGTACTGCCTCTCAGCTATGTGCTTTTAAAGCAATAGAAATTATTTTAGCTTCTAGTAGTGTAATAACCTTTCAACAGTAAGAGCATAGCAATATTGCATTGGCTTGGAAATGCCAATTTGATTCATGCAGCAGTACATGATACTAAAATTTATCCTATGGAAAGTGAGCACAGATTCACAGAAGTATTGCATCTGGTGTTAGATTTCAAGAAGCAAATACTAAGGAATTTTAGAAATCAAACAGTAATGTGCAGTGATAGGAAGTCTTAAAATCCAACACAGCAAAATAATGCAGGGGAAGCGAGAAAGATACTACATAATGTACAATAGATTACTGATTTGATCAGCTACTAAATGGGGTTCTGCAACTGGTGATATGCAAGAGGTTAAATCAGATAATTAAAGTGGTTCCTTCTGCTCTCAGAACTCTACAGATCTATAGACAGACTCCATTTTCCTTTTAAAAAAGAATGTAAGAAAGAAAGAATTCGCTGGTGTAGTTGCACAAAAAGGTGTTTAAAGATCTGAGATTTTAAAAAAAACATCTAAGTGGAGTAGATAAGCCAAAACATTTCTGTCACATGAGGCTCCCAGACAAAATATTAAAGACAGTGGAAAAGAGCAGAAAAGAATTTTTCTAGCTGGAAATGCTACAAGGGAAAACGAAAGGGATTCTCATTTCTGTAAGGAAGGGGCAGCAGAAATGTCAGGAATAAAATAGGTCTTTCAATAAATGAAAAGGAGTGGAGAAATTAATTATTAAAAAAATGGCTGAAAGACAGGCTACTTTTTAGATTGTCTTCATCAAGAAGGAAAACACAGAAAAAGTCTGAATAGCTAATGTGAACAGCTTGACACAGCCAGGGGGAGTTTTTATCAATGCAAGTGATTAAACACTGGAGCAAAGTACCATCTCTTGGTATCCTCAGATCCAGACTACGCATGTGTCTGTAAGATACGTCTGAGCCAAACTCACACAAAGCGCCACATCATGGAGCAAAGTGGCCTGTGTTATAGAAGATAATGGAGTAGTTGAATTCCAAGTCTTTTGAAGCCATTAAATCTGTTAATCTAGAGCACTGCAGTACTTCGTAGGCACAGGTGTACCGGAGGGGGTAAAAAGTCACCTCACCTTCGCACAAGCTCTGACAGGTAAGAAAAAGTCGAGTGATTAGTAACTCAGTTTTATAAAGAATACATCTGGGCAAGTTAGCTTGAGTTGGGCAGGGCAGAAGAAGAGGCAGGTTAAAGCCATATTAAACAAACACAATTTAGTGGCTAGAACTCCTGTTATAAAGTCAGTCACTAGGACTTAAAAAAATGGCTGGAAGATAAAGTGTATTATATATCTGTGTTCTGATCAAGCATTTCATGGTAACTACTATTGTCAAAATGACCCGTAGCGGACCTAATACTATTTTCAGTTGTGATTTATACTCTGACTTTCATAAACTGATAACTGATGTTACCTGAATGTCTGGTCTGAAAGCCACACAAAAATAACTAACAACATGTCTCAGAGAGGTGTGATGAGGATAAATGCCTGAAGTTTTGGGAAATATTTAGGTCTTCTGGTCATTTGTTCCACAAGAACACTTGTAAATAAAGAGTGTGCAAACACATGAGATATGTGAACTATTAAAGCTTGAAAAAAGTTATTTGATGCAACATATAGCTAGGAGTCATACCATGCAAACCTCATGATAACACTTTCTAAATATACCAGCCAAAAGAATGGTTTCAAGGACTTTCAGCGAATGCGTTATACTGCTGCTAAACCATGAACCTTCAGTGAAGTGACTGGTACATCCTGGGAGGCTTAGCACATTTCTTCTTTCTGTACTTCATGCGAGAGAGCTCTGACACTTTCAGCTGCCTTATCAGAAGTGTGACATTCACTGGTAACAGCAGAAAAGTCATATCAGAAAGTAAATGCAAAGCGGCTGTATAGCTTTCCTTAAAGACTGTATTTAATCTAGCTAAATTAGGCTTACAATATTTCTTTTAGTATTTTAAATAATGAAAGCCATAATAATACAGTCATCATATAAACGATCAAGAAGCTTAATCTCAGGAAATTATCTTCGAGATCAGTGTTGCTAATGAACCTATTAATCTGAACTAAGCTTTCACAGGACCAACTTCCAGTCTCCAAAGAAGCAAATACAAAGAAAACAACTCCCCTACTGACGTAATGCAAACTCTCAGCTATTTCTATTCTCAAGAAGCTAGCGATGTCCTTTTGACACGAAGCATCCGTTTATACTTTTTTCTGTCTTTGACATTTTTATTCAATCCAGAAATCTTTTCTCAGGCAAAACTTCCAGTGAAACCAGTTGGATTTTGCCTAAGCAAATACTCAGTAAAACTACAGAAATAAAGCACTTTGTCACCAAGTTTTAGAAAGAAATTTTCTGCACAGTTCATTTTAACATAGGGTCTCACTGGAGTGTTGAGGCAGTAGAGCAAGCAATACAAGTCAGCTGAAATGGACTGATGTTGTTCAGCATTTCTAGGGATTTGGACTACTTTGAGATTTTTCTCTCCCATTCTAATACTGTTTTCTTTTTAAAAATTGATATGGTAGAAAGCATAGCTCTTCTCGCATTCTTTAGATGATAACCTGCTTAGGGCTCAATGGCTCTGTTGGTGCACCGCCTAACACAATGGTCCCCAGTCCGACTAATGGTCATCTTTTTTTTTTAACTGCAACTAAATCAACCATAATTTGGAAACCTAACTTTTAAGTAATGACACTGAAGGTGACAGTATACCAAAATACAGATATTGAAAAGGAGAAGTCTATATGAGCTGAAAGGGCTCGTAACAATAGAGAAGTTATAGCTGCGATAGTAGTGCAAACGGAAAGGAATCCCAGTTCTTTTGATGCCTCTGGAAGGCCTGGCTTGATTTGCATTTTATCAGCTAGCATAATATATATAGGAATAGTAATAATTTTACTTTGAGAGACAACAACATTTTTTTGTTATTCTTGACTAAATAACTGGGTAATAAATAAATCCTGTGATGTGTTAATCTGTTAATTTCAGAATGACTGAAATTGAGCTATTTTGATACCAAAGATTTTTGATAAAATAATTGCGAGCTCAAAGCCTTTCAAATACCTGGCTGTGATGATGCTGTTAATATGGATGTGATATAAATGTAAATTAATTGCTTGTGAACCGCTAGAATAAGATATCCCAAATGTATTAGATGGCATGGTGTTTGTATACTTTGAATCAAGTAAATTAGATAGTTTAGATTATAAAAGGGCCCACTGAGACAACATTATTTAGCAGTCTCACAAATTATTACTCTTGACATCTCTTGGTCTACTAGGCCAAAGAATCTGAGAGAGTGAGAAAATGTTACTAATTCTGGGCAACATTTTCTGTGTAAGATTATTTAAGAACATTAAAAAATATTAACTCTACTTCTTTATTTCAGTTGAGCTAACCCCGTGGTTTTATCAAATTAATATGACTGGGTGGGTGCCCGGTGTCCAGTCCGGCAAAAATAAGTGATGTGTTAAAAGAGCCCCATCTAATGTCAGTCTAACCTGCCATATAGCATATATAACCTGTCAAGAACCACACTGGCCACCTAATTTGGAAAAGCACTGACTTGCATGCTTACTATTAAAGAGATACGGAAGTCCTAGCTGATTTTAACACAACTTAGAGGGAAACTTGAAATAAATCATACAGCCAAACCAATCATGTAATATGATGCTTATCCGAGTGTAGAACTTTATACAGAAAGGCTTGTAAAAATTTTGAATTAGGGTAACTTTTTTCTCTGTACTGCTTCCTCAAAGAAATTCCAAGTCAAGTTCAGCACCCTTCTCTTTGTCTTCCAAGGAGCTAAAAACCATGGAAACCAACTAGCAAGCTTAAAACTCCAAAATGAGAACCTTGCTCACAACTACTCTCTTTTGACAAACTGATTTTTTCTACAGGACTGATTTACAGATTGTTTTTACCAAAGCCAGATCAAATGGTCCGTAGCTGCTTCATGGAACCATATTAAGCCTTTAAAACCTGCAGTGACATGCCAAGTAATGAGGCTGAACATTCTTCAGAAAATTTAGAGGAGTGAGAGCAGTCTTCTGGCTCAAGAAGTCCGACAGTCACTGTTGAGCAACACAGACAAGCTTGTGCACCATGGTACATGGATCTGCCTCAGGTCCAGACCAAAACTGTGGAGTGTGCTCTCCAAAAAACAGAGGACTACCACAAATCGTATTTTGCTCTGTAAGTAAAGTGCATACCTTTGATCTTGCTTTCCCTGACCTACATATTTAGCACCACATGTAATCGAGAACAGAAAAATCTAACGTGGCCCCAAAACTCTACTTGAACACTTCAGCACATAACTTTCACTGAAGGAAGAGAGTGTGGCAATAACCTTAGATACTAATTCTCTGTCTCAGCGTCACTTCTAGAGCAACAGGCAAAAAACCATGCATAAATATATACATGTGTACATATAAATACATACACGTGTACATGAAAGGTTTTAGTAAATTCAGTTTCTCACTCTCTGGGCTTAAAACTTTCCTATCAGCAGTGACTTACCCGACAACGAAAAACTTATCAGTCTCCGACTTCCTTGTCCCTGGATTGAATCTTCATTGGTGATGCTTTTAAAAATCTGCTGGAAGAAAAATAATGGTGAGAAAGAGTAGTATCCAATAACTCTTGAACAGACAAATTGCTTAGTAACTGTCTTTTTTACACATTCTTAGTTTTACAACTAAGAATCAATAAGATGACCATTAATCAAAACAATGTTTTTAACCACGTAATAATTTAACCACTAGTGGCCCAAGTCATCCCTTCCCAGAAGCTTTTCCTTAAGAAAACAGAATAATACAAAAATACTACTGTAATTTTAATATAGCAGTTCCTCACCCAAAAAGGAACTGTTTATTAAACAGGAGATAAAACTAGCACATAAACATGGGGATGCTGTCTCACTTCTTAAAACAACTTCTGTCTTTATAACATCTTATTACTAGCGTAGAAAATCTTGTTCCAGAAAGTTTATTGCATACGCGTGAAAAAGACTTCCGAGAGCTTACCAATATCCTGTGTAAAAACCAACTGTGAATTATGATAACAATAAGCATTGAGGGTGATCTGGAAAAAAAAATTAAAAAAAAACCAACCAACCAAACAAACAAACACCAAACCAAAACAACCAAACAAAAAACAAGAGATGACCCTTTGTACACCACAGTTTAGGTTTTAATGTCAGCCTTTGATTCAGCAAGTTTACTGGTGGGCTGCCGTTACGCAAATTACAGCCGTGATCAGAACTGGGAAGCAAGAACACCTTTGAGCCAGTGTCTGGGGCATCAACAGGAACCCCCATCAGCAGTTTTCACCGCTGTTTCCCTGGACAGAGCAGAGGAGATGCCATCAGGAGTCAGGCTCCAAGTTCAGCAGGGAGGTGGTGCTACTATTACTACCTCCCACCGACCTTGGAGTCAAACCAAGTGCTGGTCTGCGCCTGGGAAGCCGCAGCTCCTCGCTGCTCTTGCCGTTCGGCTTTCAGGCAAAAAAGAAAAAGAGCATTTATGCAGTAAAGTTCCAATTTCTGCCAGGAAACAGTAACTGAAGTCCCACTCAGCTGTGACTCATTGCTCAGTATATTAAATATTGTGTGTTCAAGCTTAACTTAGAAAACAAGCTGCTCTTTGCCCTCAGAGAGTTCAAAACCTGGGCAAGAGGGCACTGCAGCCCAGGTAGCAGGGATTAAACAACTAGCAGGGATTAAACATGACACAGATGAGACCTAGATCATAAATATACAAGTTGAATTTAGACACCATTATAAAAAACAATGGGCTCTGTTGGACTTGACTTTTTGTCATAATAATTTTGTTTCTTACAAACTATCTAAATGGGAAAAAGGGTACTGAGTAGAGCTGGACTACGAGCAAATTCCAGTAGAAATATCCCTGTTGGAACACAACTAAGCAGTTACAATTGCACTTTTGGACTTCTCAGCTAAGCAGGTTTCAATTTATTTATTAAAGCTACCGCTGATTTCTGGATAGACGCATGTTTAAATCAGAATATTTTATGTAACTATGAAAACTTTATGAAAAGAACTCAGAAACCTTTACAGCCAAAGTTGTGATCCCACCGAGAAACAACGACATTTCCTTGTCAAGATGTATTTTTCATACTACCTCACTGCCTGGCATTTATAACACATTATCCTTTAATGCTTACTACTTATGGTCTTCTTCATGATTTTGTAGGATAGTAACTGGGCCAACTGACCTAGATATGCGCACATTTGCAAAACACGTGCTTTTTTCCAGTGCTTAAAACATTTCTCTGGGGTTTTTAGATCTGCCATGAATCAGTATGAATAGTTTAACAGTCTATGCTTTGAACAGACTGGGGTGGATCTGTTGGGGTCCTACAAATACCAGCCTGTTCAAAACTTAAAAATACATTGCTATTAAATGACTCTTTTTGGGCCATATCTACATTAGTGAAATAGTATCGACACAGTTACACTAGAGTGTTACGCTGGCAAAGCATCCTCACCATGGCCAAACCTGCACTGGCAAAGCTTCGCATTATACGAAGAGAGTAACAACGCATCCAGCCCCATAAGTAAAACAACAACAACACAAAATTATTTGCTCCTAAAGGCTCCATCTATTCTGTGAAGCAGGTGTACCCCACGCTGCACTGTCAAGTGGTCACCCCTCAGCCATGCAATCATAGGGCCGCTGGTAGTGCTCCCCCAATTTCTATTTTCCCATGGAAATCAAGGCAGAGGGAGGCTGGAGTGGGGTGAAAAAGCAGAGTACACCCCAGATCTCAGCCCAGCAATAAGCTGAGAGGAGGTTGGGGTGCATGTCTGCACCCAGGAGCTGGGAAGTGCTACTGCTTTTTTACTCCATAGGCACAGCATTTGTGTGTTATATCAGGGTCAGGTTTTCAAATGACCTGATTGCTAAGAAACTTTCCCCCTGGCTTTCAATGGAAAACAGCTCTTGGGTGATGTAGTGCTTTCGAAATTTTGACGTAATTTTCCTAATCCCAGACTTCCTGACCCCAGTTCAGTCAGAGGTTTGAGAAGGACGCGTCCACAGCTTCCCCTACAGCGATTCCCCCCGTGAAGACCAAAAGGCCGTTGGAGCCGGCGTGTGTCCGGGCAGCCCTGGCCTCTCCTCTCATCTAGCTCCTATTTTTACAAAACCAAGAGATTTACTTGCAAAACCCTTAAGGATTTTTTCAGAGACCAAAAAGTCAGACAGCAAACCAAGGCTTACAAGCATCTCCTGATGAGAGGAGTTTTGCACCCCAAATTACCCCCGTGGACACCAGCGGGGTGCACTAGGCAGGCAGCTGCTTGCAGAAGGAGCGCCAAGGTCTGAAGTTGTGATACGAAAGGCCTAAAAACCAGCCCTGCTGCAAAAATGAATTATGTAGTTTACCCCAGCATAACTCTCTGAGATGCAATGCTACATCAAAATTTTGATAATGCATTTTGATAATGCCTAGCCCTTAACCTGAAACACACCACAACACTTTTTTGAAGCTCTTCTGATTTCCTTCCTGTCCAGGCAGCTGAGAAAGGGAACGCGTGGCAAAAAGGCTGAAGGAGAGAGGCGCTTATCGTTGGGCTGAGACATGGGATGCGCCATTAAAGACTTGATACAACTGAGCCAAATGCCTCCTGTATAGCTCTCACCCCAAACCTGTGCTCCTCATCTGCTGGTGGTCTGGCAGCACTGGTCTGCTGCTCTCCCCACACGCACGCTGCACCTTCTCACCCGCCATAGGGGTCCTCAGGCGTGGCAGGACATGTGCCAGAGGGGGCCACGAGCAGGCAGAGGTCCTCTCTCAAAGGAAGGAGCGATTATGCACGGATTATACATTTCCCATTAGGAAGGCTGGGAAAGTGATTTTACTGTAATATTGGCGTTTCAAGGAGTCAGAAAGAATGGCGGGAGAGGAAGGGAAGCTACACCAGGAGCACGGCATGATTTAGCTTGCTGTGCCAAGCAAGTGGAGCATGGGAGGCTTCTCCCCTCAGCGCCCTGACCAGCCAAGGTCATTATGTTTGCCCTGCCGTCCAGCTGAAGAGAAGTTTTCGAGACCAAACCAAACATCACAAGGACTTAAAAACAACGAGAAAAGCCTCCTGACATTGTCTGATTTTCTGAAAAGAAAAAAAGATATCTGCTGCAGTTGGGATTCACCACTTTTTATGCAATACCAGACTGTCCCCAGTAGTGAGGACAAGGCCAAGAGCCTTGTGCAGGGCAGGGCAGGACAAAGGAGGGCACATGGTCACCAACGCTCGCCAGCCACCTCGCTGACCGGGATTCATTGTCTTGAGGCCTGGGATGGGGAAGTGCACGAGTCATACTCTTCCTGCTTGCCATTTGTCATGAAAGAAGTCCAGACTGATTTTAGTGGCTACAACATAATTATGTTGGGAGTTTAGTCACTGTAAGTAAACCCTGAATTTAGTCATCGGGAGGTAAAAAACCCTCTATCTTCTCAACTGCCACTTAAAATATAGTTAGTTGGCAGAAAGACAACATTCATCTCGTCACTTGACATCCTATGAACTTGAAGTTCTTGATATGAAAAGGAACAAATGTGATTTTCCCTCAATAACTTCGGTGCTCTTTTATGCCCCTGAAGTGAGAGCTCAGTCTGAATCAGTTTAATATTTTTAGTTTATAATGTCATGTTTGCACATTGTGCAGCCCAGCCTAATTATTTTACAAGTCCTGCTGATATAAAACAGGATGAATACGCTTTTATTACATGCTTCTGTCATATCTTGACATGAAGAGGTGGGATGTGAGCTGCAATTTGAAGCCTAGCTGAATCTCTCAGAAAACCAAAGGCTTCCTGAAACAGATTCAAATCTCCTTTTGCTTTCCTTGCTTGAAATCAGAGCCGGTGTCATTGCCATTATGTACTCAAGCAGTTAGAGAAGTATCACAGTACTTCCTTTAAAATATTCTCCACTAAACACACGTTGTAAAATCTTCTTCTGGACTGCTACAGAGTTTCCCAACTTCTGAAGCATGGCGAAAGACAACCGCCAGAGTCTGTGATGGCTATCTGCAAAACATCGGAAGGTATTTGAGGCCAGATCCAAGCCTCTTTCCTGAGCTCAGAAAGTCCCAAAAGTCGATGTTTGGTAGCGCGTTTCATTTTTTTAGTAGAGAGAAAAAAGAAGACAGAAAGAGATAACTGAAAGCTACAAATAATAGTCTTGTCCTAGTATCACTTTTTCTTCCGAGTAGCTCCTGCAAATGCTGGAGGGAAGTTATGTGACCCTGAATGCGACAGGAGGCAGGCAGGCTTCACACTAGCAAATAGAGCCCTTGAGACTCCCTCCCTCTTTAGCCATGGTATGTGTTAGAAAAAAAAAATCTTGAGAAATCCCAGAGTACTACAGACCGTCAGCTCTTGCTGAGGCAAAATTCCAAGTGCATCACTAAAAATTTGTCTAAGCAGAAGCTAAGAAACAGAGATTCTCACAGCTAATTAAAAATATCTTCTAAAATACCTTACCTTTCACTAGTCTGCCTACATACATGTAAGAGTAACAAAGACAACACTTTTGCTCCTGAAAGTAAAGTGGCCTACACCTCGGGTGCCCCTGTTCAGCCTCCCTGTACCTCTAGGTTATGATGAGGCAAATACTTTTGGACACACATACAGTGTCAACGCAGGTCTGGAAGAAGCTCTAACCATGTTTGCCTGGTGCTGCACTAGAAAATCTGCTTTTAGGCGCCACAATGACCACTAATAGTGGAGAGTGCTGGTAAAGTGTACTTTGCATCACTAAGTCACTTTTACAGAATCACAGAATCACTAAGGTTGGAAAAGACCTCTAAGGTCATCGAGTCCAACTGTCAACCCAACCCCCCCATGCCCACTAAACCATGTCCCCAGGCGCCTCATCTACACGTCTTTTAAATACCTCCAGGGATGGGGACTCCACCACTGCCCTGGGCAGCCTGTGC
>VZTQ01011403.1:84371-117849 GCA_013400755.1 Pelecanoides urinatrix
CTTCCAGCTCCTCCTGTTTGCCGCCCATGCTGTGTGCACTGGTGTAGATGCACTTGAGCTGGGCTTTCGATTCCACTCCCAACACTGGTGTGCCACCCCTAGGCTCTTCTCTAGTCAGCCTGGTTTTATCCCCTTCCCCCTTCGAACCTAGTTTCAAGCCCTCTCGATGAGTCCCGCCCAGTCATGAGCGAGAATCCTTTTCCCCCTGTGAGACGGCTGAACTCCGTCTGTCCCCAGCAGGCCCGGTGCCGTGTAAACCTCCCCGTGGTCAAAGAAGCCACAATTCTGCCGATGGCACCAGCTCCTGAGCCACGTGTTAATCAGGTATGTTTTCAGTATTCCTCCCTGCCACTGAAGGGATCGAGGAAAAGACAACCTGCGCTTCTGATCCTTCCACCAGTCGCTCCAGTGCCCTGAAGTCCCTTTTGAGCGCTTCGGGACTTCTCTCTGCAACCTCCTCACTGCCAGCCTGTATAACCGATAGCGGGTAGTAATCAAAAGGCCGCACCAGACCAGGGAGTTTCCTAGTGATACCCTTAACCCGGGCCCCAGGGAGGCAGCAGACTTCCCTGTGGGATGGGGCTGGCCGGCACATTGGGCCCTCTGTCCCCCTCAGGAGGGAGTCACCCATGACAATTACCCTCCTTTTCTTCTTAGCAGAGGCAGTCGTAATGTGTGGGGCTGACTGACCCGCCCTGGGCAACCCCGTGTATGGACCTTCATCTACATCCTCATTTGCCTGGCCCTCAAGTTCCAGGGCCCCATATCTGCTGTGTAAGGGCAGCTGGGAAGGTGAGGGAGGCTGGGAGGGGATTTGCCTGGCACGCCGTGCAGGGACCTGTTTCCATTCCCCTCGTCTCTTAGGTCCCCTCCTTCTGCCTGGTGGCAAGAGGGCGGGGGATCCTCTGCTTCTTGTGCATCTTTGCTTCTTTAGCATGTTTGTATATTGTGCAGCCCAACTTAATTATTTTAAAAGTCCTGCTGATATGAATCAGAATTAATATGATTTTATTACATGCTTCTACCACAGCTAGACATGCCCAGCTGACAAATGCAAGCACATACCCCTTTTCCCACACACAGCACAGAAAAACACTGTTATGCCTTAGACTTATCATTCTGTAGCACACTTTCCCTTCCAGAAGGGCATTTTTGGCCCCTGTGGCCACATGAAGAGATTCAACAAAGCTAAGCAAATTTTCTTTTGGCATAAGTAGAAGAACATCTGCTTTAAGAAACCTTACTCTTCACTGACAGCCAAAGCACTTCTGTAACAGTAGCTTCTGCTGCAAAAGAATGATAACATTTAATGATCATAACTGACATAAATTATCTCACATAGGCCAGTATTTCTTACATTTAAAACAGAGGACACTGCAGTGACGTTAGAAACAATGCTGCACTAGCTGTTTGTAATTGTTGACTTTTTATATGGTGAACATTATGGACATGACCTAATACTCAATCCAATCAAGTTCCAATTTTAAAAGGTGCTACTTAAAACCTAGAATATTTTACACTGAGAGCACAGATTGTAACTACAGTAAAATTTAATGCACATTAATAGTCAGGTACTGTAAACTGGCAAAGCTCTAGCCTGGACCAAACTATCTATTCACAAGAGCTTCTCTTTAAAAAAGCAGATCTAAGAAGTTATCGAAGTATTCAGGAGTGCTCACGCTTCTAAGCAGTACTAAACCTGTATGGAAGATAGAAGACTACAATGAAAGAAAACTAGAAATTACAAAAGTAAAGCAGCAAAGTATTTTCTGTTGTATACACCGGCTCTGAGGATGAAAAGCAGTAGGCAAGACATTGCAAAAAGGGAAGGCTGTAACCTGTGCTTTATTCAAATCACAAGTGAAAGATACCCTCAGCTCAGTACCAAATTGTGCATCAGCAAACAGAGAAAATATTGCTAGATGTGTCAGAGCTAAAGACACGCTGTTGCAGAGCTGGGGGAAAAGACAAGCTGTCCAGTAACTGCCTGCACTATGCTTGCTTCAAGCTCCAGTTCTCTGTTCTCTGCTTTTTGAGAGCACTAAACTTGCCCGCAGATTTAAAGCAAAATAAATAAGGTTAATAGCCTGAATTCAACAGTCAGGAGCAAAAGAAGCAGCTGATGCTTTGTCCTCTGTCCCCTTCCATCTGTTTGTATCCCTTAGTTCATCTGAGATGTAAGATGGGTCCAAATCTCCCCAGCCCAGTGCAGGGGCAGAGTACCAGTTTTCACTCTGCACAGCTTTGCTGATGTCAGTTTAAATCAGCTTGGAGCTATTGTTTTAACAGACCTGTGTGTACGTGGCACAGGTGTCAAGAAGAGTTCCTCAAAAAATTATTCTCCCCTAACCTAGTTCTGTTGGCTTTTACTGTTGCCCTCCTGATTTCACTGAACTCTTAATATTAGGACAGCTCTCTAAGCAAGTAGAAAATGGTTTATATTTTCCACAGCTCAGCAGTGAAGGGTCTTTCCACAGTAAAAGAATATAAGACATGGTCCCAAGTTCATGTTTCGTGTTCTACCATCCTCTTTAGAGAGTGAATAGTCCAGAGGAGATCTGCAAATGGGTGAATACTCCCATTTTCTCCCAAGTCTGAATTTAAGAAGAAATCATTTTGGAAAAAAAAATTTACTAAATAAACACAGACTGAATAAATGCCTCCTTTCTCCCCATCACTTGACTTCTTACACATCTTGGGAACACAGGGTGCAGTGGGACATAAAGGGCGAATTGTGAAAGGAGCAAATGGAGACCTGAGCTCCATGACTGTCACTGACAGAATTACGGCTATAATCCCAGGCACTTTGAAAAATCTAGCCCTGATTAGTGGCAGTGCTTCAGCTACAACTCTCACACTGTTAACAGAATTATCCAGCTCTTGAATGCAATATATTCCACCTAGCCCGTTAGCTAGTTAAGCCACTGTGCTGCCACTATAGTCTTTTTCTATCAGGTGCTTCCAAACAGCAGCCAGTTTCTCCGGCAGCAGCCTAACTCCCTGCTGTGCTCTCTGAAGCCAGCTTGCATCCCTGAAGGACTGTGACCACACACACACCGAGTCTTCCCCGTGTGTCACAGTCAGTGCCATTCTAGCCTTGTAACACACCACCTTCTCAATGCCATTCCCTAATTCAGGGAAGAATTTGCCTTTTGTGGGCATATGGCAATTGCCCTCTGTCTGCAGAAAGCTCCTTTTGCCTCATTTTGCAGCAGTGTTTATCTATTACTTCATTTATTCCCAGGGGACAGAAGTTTTTCATTCCAAAAACTTCTCTCCTAGAAACACTCTAAAAAGGTAGCAAGGAAGCAAGTAAACATTTTTTTTTCCCCCACTGAAAATGTTACAAATTCTTTCAGCAGATTCTATATAACGAACCCTGGAAGCCAAACTAAATTACCTGAAAAAATTGCTCCTTAGTATCATCAGTAAAGTCCTCTAGAAGGCAACTATCAATAGGCTTATGATAAAAGAACATTCAATAACTGCACGTACCAACTGTATGAGATCTCCACGTCAGCATGAAGATATTTCATATTCCCCAATCTACCCTGTGTGGGTAGAAAGCTGTTTCAGCATAACCAGCAGCTAGAATAGGGATGTTAAGAGCAACCATTTTCAATTAAAACAAAATCGAGGATTGAGGCAACAAATCAGTGTCTCCCACAGAGTCCAGTATCTTTTTCTTCCAAAATTTTATTAGATTCAGCTTTTTCATTGTTTCAACAGTTCTGCCTAATAAACGGCAGTTATCCTTTGGCAGCAGAACAAAAGCTTTGATTAGAGATTCTGATCTGATCTTCCTTCACTCTTTGAAACTTCATTTAAATAAACTCTCAGATTTTCAGATACTTGAACACAATCACGCATGTATGTGGATAGTGCTTTGGGTTGTGCTTTCTGCATCGATGGCTGGACTACATCTAAGCAGCAGCCATTTTTTCTTTATACGTAGCAAACTTTTGGGAGGACTGCTTTCTGCAGCGTCTCTCACCAACCGCTCACGCATTGGCTCTGAGGCTGCATGCTGTTTGATGCCAGTGAGCCCTTGGGTGCTAAGAAGGCCCTCAGCAAATTTAAAGTGGTCCAAAGGATGACAGTAGTTTACAACTCCAATGTGCAGAACAAACTCTGGTCGAGTTAGCAGGGAAGAAGGCTCCTTGCAGCTGCAAAACAGTTTTGCGCTTCCCAGAGCTACCATCATCCAGACAAAAAGCCTCTAAGAAAATCTGGGTTTATGATCAGATTTACATCACGCAGCTGCCTAACGCTGGACAGGACCAGCCCTGTAAACCTGACAGGTCCATACACAGAGTATTAATGTGCTTAAGCACTCTGACAGCAAGAACTACTCGTAAATATTATCCTCTCAGGAACAGCTAAGCAAGACCCTACAACCCATTGAATTTACTGGGAGGTTCGCCAGCGACAGGTGAGATAGGCCCATTGAGCACTGTTTGGATCCTGTAATTCTGCGTAAAATATACCCCTGTAGACTCCAAATTAAAACTTTTCAAGAAAACGCTTTGTTTGTATGGAGAACTAAAAAATTGCTGCTAACACCTTTTCTCTTTGCACTATGAAATGACGAGAGTGATCAAAACACAGGGCATATACAGTGGAAATACTCTAAACTCCAACACATCCACGATATTTTTGGAAGGCAGGAAACTGTGTTAGACAGCAGTTTGTGCTACCAGGCAGCCTTTGTTAGAGCTTCAGAAACTCCTCGCTCTTCTAACGTAGTTTGGTTGGGACAAGTACATAGATGAGTAATGCTCACATGTGTGAGAGAGAACCATATCCTTCAGCTAAGCTGTATTTGAAGAACGGCTCAATGCATTAGTCTTGCTGTCAGAGTCTGGACAAGGGAATTGAGTCAATGACCCTTTACGCCATAAAAGCAGCAGCAAGGCAGTGAACAATGTCCATTCTTCTAAATGAATGCCCCAAATATCAATTCACTATGAATACCATTATTTCCAGAAGTGAGTTACAGACCCTTTATTTTCACCCTTGGATCCTACTTTAAGCAGAAATGA
This sequence comes from Pelecanoides urinatrix, assembly GCA_013400755.1. Classification (NCBI taxonomy): domain Eukaryota; kingdom Metazoa; phylum Chordata; class Aves; order Procellariiformes; family Procellariidae; genus Pelecanoides; species Pelecanoides urinatrix. Next base: position 89,414 of record VZTQ01011403.1, read on the forward strand.
GGCGACTGCAGAGATTTATAGTCTGATTTAAAACATAGAGAAATATCTCTGCTACTTCCAATGACCCTAAATCTTGCTGAATTACTAATGAAACATTTGCACTCCACAGAGCATTTTTCTAGTTATAATAGCACAGAAAGGGTCAAGCTGAGAAAAAAAAACCAAAACCCTTCTCCTTTTATAGTATATACAGTCACTTAGTTAATGCAGCCTCATTCATATTCACTATTTTTCCTCTGTATCTTTTGGGAGATCCATCAGACCCAGCAGAAACTGCTTACTCTACCTCAGTAAACCCATGGGGTTTTTTTGTTTGCTTGTTTTTGGCTACTGCTGGCTACATCATTCACAGTGTTGTTTTTCTTAGTTTGCTGCTTTCTAGAGCAGCAGGCTTTAAAAAGTCAACAACCTCCTCCGATGAAGTGGGCTTGTGGGAATACTGATTGTAATCAACCTGAATAGAATAATCAAACATAGAATAACCAACGTTGGAAGAGATCTCCTGAAGCCAGCTGAGACTTCAGTCAAAGCAGGACCAACATAAAGCAGGACTAACATAAAGCAGGCTACTAAGGGCACTGTTCAGTTGAGCTCTGAGTATCTCCAGGGATGGAGATCCCACAAGCTCTCTGGGCAACCTGCTCTAATGTTTGACTACTGACTCGAGGAAAAAAAAAATATTCCTGAGGTCTCATCAGAATGTCTCCTCGTTGCAACTTGTGTCTATGGCCTGCTGTCATTTCACCATGCACTGTGAGAAGAGTCTGCCTCCTTCTTCCCTACAACCTCTCATTAGGTAAAAGCACCACTAACATCCCACCTAAGACCCCTCTTAAGACTGAAGAAATCTGCTACTCCTCATATGTAACGTCAACGACCAGTCTGAAGGATGAAGAAAACAGGGGCCAGACTCATCCTGAAAATGACAGTGGTGGAGTGTTACAGCAAACTTGAGGTATGGCAAAAACTTCTGGGGGGAAGCAGCATCTATGAAATCCGATCTCCAATAACAGCTGAATTCGCTACAGCAATTTGGTCATCAAAGAAAGCCTCATGAAGGATTTGGCCTGCTGCGTATTGGATGCAAAAGACTTCTGAACATCAAGTCATTAAATACGACAGGAGGGGAAAGTGATGTCAACTAAATGCAGGAGTGCTGTCACTGCAGAAAAATCATTAACTACTGTGTATAATAATATAATTCTTGTAGTTTTTACTAAATAAATCACATCTTACCAGCAACAGAGGTGTTTTCTGTTGCATGTGTTAGTTTTGATGGAAATCAGTGCAGAATTCATCTCAAACACTTCAGTCAACCCTGGGAAACCATTCTGTGGAACAGAGCAAGGCAATGCAGAGGTTCATGCCCCAGGCTACACACACCACCCACATTGTCCTCACCCAGTACTCATCCAGAAAAGAAGTGGCTCCCATCCCCACGCAAACTCCATGTCCCGGATTCCCAGAACCCTCCCCTTGCCAAACACGCTCGCATGAAAGCGGGCGTCTTCTGCACAAAATGTCTCCCCCTCGTCCCCACCAGGAACATGTCTGCCCTCTGCCAGGCAAACAGCACGTCCCTTCCTTCCTTCCCTGCGCAGGCAGCCCCCACGCTCACTTGTCTGCAGCTGTGTGAGCGGTGACGGGCAAGGAGAGGAGAGCAGAGCTGGGCTGTAACTGCTGCCGTTGCTGGAGCTGGAAGCCATGGTGAGCAGAGGCTGGTGCTCCACCACAAGGCCACCCTTCCAGCAGCAGCTCTCACTCTGCTCTTCTCTTTCCTGCAGTAGCAGGAACAAAACTTTCTTGGTCAGCATCCAAAACTTTGGGCTACATGGAAGCAGGTCTGATCTAAGCCACCTCCTTGGACCATGCCCCCTTAACCAGTTGGAAAGAGAAGAACCAGAGACACAACTTTCCCCCTCCCATCTTGGGGCAGGCTGTGCTGCCAGTATACAGTGAGACACAAAGGATGACTGCTGAATCTGGAAGTCAATTTTGACCCCTCTGAAAGCGGTATGAGTTTGGCCACTGACTTCATGGCATTATATTTTATCTTCTGCTACAGCACCATTATATATCTCTGAACTGCAGCACACTGAAGCAGCCTGTGCTGATCCCCGTCCACGATCCGTCACTCACAATAGAAAGGGAGGACATCATGAAACAGATTTGGCAGTTTCCCCCTCCGTTCCTCACCCTCAAAGGCACAACTGGTGCAAAAAATAAACGCGCAAACCCTGAGCATCCTCTCAGCGGTAGCAGCTCCAAAGAGCATGAAGACTCATAGGGTGCTGCTCTGCAGCATAGGGAGGGAGCTGCAAAACCAGCGGGCCTGCAAGCTGAGCCCCAGGCATAGCCCCGGCTCGCCCTCGCAGCAACGCAGGAGGTCTCACAGGCCTGGGTGCCGCTGGCAGCTTTGTCCACCCCACTCTGAGGCTCAGGCAGTGGCTGCTACCGGCCAGCTCTGGCAGCCAAGGGGTCCTAAAGGCTGGTCGGGGCCAGAGCCCAGCTTGCTTTTCAGGCAGCCTGGACCTCTTCAGCAAGAAGCTTTTCAAAACTGTGAAAGGAAGCAGCCAATAAAAATGTGAAAGGAATGCATTAGAAAAGGAAGGAAAAATTGTAAAAAGAAAAGAGGAAAAGATAAAAGCCAAGGCTTTATAGAAGAAGAGTGGAATACAAAGAAAAGGGTAGTGGAGGACGCTATGAGGAAAGAAAGCAATTGATTTCTAAAATGTCAGATCTTCCACATCCTAAAAAATTCCCTTCCTCCCTTTCAGACATATCTCAAAAAACCCAAACCAAACAACAACAAAAACCTCAACAATGATCAGCACAGCTTTATTAGACCTCAAACCTGATGACAGCAACTTTCAAACTTGCCTGCTGGCGAGGCTAAGTTAGATCCCTCTGGGAACAACAAGAGAAATAAATAGGCTGCTATTAAAACCAGAGTTTCCTAACAACTAGTGGCACCTCCAGACTTTTCCGATATTAGGCTTAACTATTCCCATATAGCTGAATCAGCTTCATGGTAACAGATATTGGTTGCCCTCAAATACTTCAGCTCTGGAATAATGGTTCTAGTCTGCTAGATAAAAGCTCATAAATGTGTTGGTACCTGAAATAACATAGTCCGTTATACATTTTGTGAACTCAATTTTAACAATTGCCCAGAGTTAGTTAGGTAGTACGAGTGATGCTGGTGGTCCTCTGCTAAGAATATCAACATGTGGTCTAATTAATGTGGTTCATACTTGGGTTCACCACAAAGTCCTACTGCATTGCCATAAGAGCAAAAAGGGCCCCAGTGTAAATAAAAATCAGACCCTTTGAGTTAAAAAGGGAGCTGTGTTAAGAGCAATTTAGTTGCTTACCATCAGACTTTACAGATGTAAGAATTTAAGCCTGCTTTTAAACTGGAGATATTGAGTGGGGAGGGGCTGCATGCTTTCAGTATGGATAGAAACTTGTCTGAGAACTCAGCTAGTGAGCTGGGAAAAAAACCTGATGTTTAATGGAAGTGGAAAACGTTTCTCAAGAGAGTCAAGGATTAAAAATGAACAAAGGATTCAAAATTCTATTTTAAAAAAAATCTTACGCACATCTGCTGATACATAACATACTGACCTACATCGATTTCCCCACTTGAACGTCTTTGTTCTTCATCTTCTGTACAAGTAATAATTATAGCAAGAATGGTTTAGGAAAGTATGCAATATTATATAACTGTATTCCATGAGCAAAACTACGTTAAGGGGACATGATTATGCTGTTGAGCTCTTAGAAACCAGGAAATGTAAACCTGAAAGATAAATGTGAAGCATTAAAGTCTGCCTCTTGATGGATATAAATTGTTATGCTGCTTTCTTTTTTTAGCTGTCTCTGATCATAACCTTTTCCCAATTTAACATTATATTTTCGGAACACCTGGGTTTTGTGAGAAGTACAGGCAATCCGAGCTATACTCAAGATTCAGATAAAACATAAACCTAAAAGCTGAATCATTGGCAGAAAAAAATGGGAAATACACAACTGAAAAGTAATAGTAGAAAACATGAGAAGCAAAAAAAAAAGGCAGGTAAGTGGAAAGGATGACATGATCACGATAGGGCTTGCATGCATGTACAAACATTCACACACAAGCACGTACGTGCCACGACACTCGAAGGGAAGATACCTGCAGGCACTGATGTGTGCTGGCTTGTTGAAAAGCTTTTTAGCTTTCAGCCACCACCTGCTCTTCTCTTTCACCTACTTAGGGTACTTCCACTGAAATAACCTGCGAGTTATGCCACAAACATTCAAAATGACCTACGAATCCACAACTTACAAACATCTGCAAGTTCACCTCAGAGTCATCCCCGCAGTCATGTCTGCTGATTTTATACAGGTTATCTGAGGGTATGGGTTATTTCAGGACAGATTTTAAGTACCGGTTACTTTTATAAAGGGTCATGCACTGTGAAATTACAATAATGTTCTTCTCTCCCCAAATCTTCCTACCATCCTCCTTTCTTCCCAGGACTAAGGAAAGCAGACAAGGAAACAAAAGGAAGATATTTCAAGAAAAGTAAGTTATTTTTCTCTTTTACACTGGCTGCTGGAAAATCCTTGGTTACTGAAAATCCAATCAGGACTAAAGTCGATGGCATCTATCAGCTCCAGTAGAGATGAAACTTCATTGCAGGATTGCGCACAGAGAGGTTCAGTGCGGGCTCCAGATCTGGCTCTAGCAAGTTTTACAACCTCTTTCTTTCCCCCTGTGTGTCTGGCTCTGTGTCTGGCTGCTGCTCTGAGGTAAAGAAATACTCCCAGTGCTCGAGACAGCCACATTAGGGAATACTAGCTGCTGAAATTTGCTGAAAGATGCTGAGTGAGAGACTTAAGTTCATACCTCGGCTTGTACTCAGATACAAGTGGTACGGATATGCGGATAGGAGAAGAGGACTTGTACCTATTTCCCTGTTTTCCTCCCACTGTGTCAGCTTTCCAGCTGGCCACAGGGAACGCAGTGCCCTTTAGCTTAGGAATACATGATTCCAATAAAACTTGTGTTTCATTTGTTTAAGACCCACTGAATAGACAGGAAGATCTCTATTGCTTCAGTGGATCTTGCTTTCAGATTACCATGATCTACACCAATAGACTTAAAAACCGTAGTCACACCTGTTTAAGCATCTCTCCCTGCAGATTAAGCTTCCTTTTCCCTTTTCATCTGGCAGCATGTCTGACACCCAGCAGCAAATACTGTTACACAAAACACCATCTTCAAGAAATAAGATGAGCCTCTGACATCCTAACATTGTTTTAGAAATCACTGATCTCTTACAAACATCACAGATATTTTAAAGATAAACCCATAAGCTGGTAATTCTGCTGTATTTACCAAGTTTTCCAGGTGTCCTATTTTCATATCATCACAGAGCTACCACAAGAATTTTGCAAAACAAGTTCCTTCACTGTCCCAGCTCCATCTGCTTATTTTGCCTTGTTCATTGTAAGCTCTTGAAGAGTCATTTGGGATTTTATTCATTGCTTTGAATAAGCAGTGAGTTAATGGTTTTCCCTGTACACCTTTTAAAATTCATTCAGCTTCTTTGGAAGGCTTACCCACACAAGCAGTTGTCTCTCAGCTAATACTTGCATTCCTTCCTCAACATGAATCATTTCTTCTTTATTCTAATCTAATGACCATGGCTTAGTATGCTCATTTTTCTGGATGGACAGGTCAGTCAGAAACCTGGTCACTGCGCACTTCAGCATGGCTAATACTTGCTCATAAATCCTCTGCTTTGTCTCATCAGCCAATAGGAATTAATAGCAAATTAAAGACTATGACAACAACTTTCATTTGGAATTTCTAACCCTTTCAGAAAACATTAATTCTTAGCATATACCTGAGAGGTAACACATTGCCACCCACATCTGAGATGAAACATAAAGATGTCCAACAGCGGTGCTATATAAAAAAGCTGGACAAGACATGAAAAAAAGCTAAACTAATTTGAAATTGCAGGTTCTACCGATGGATCACAATTACCCAAATTAGAATCTGAACAAGTAGAATTCAAGCATTAACTCAGCTAGTCTTGAAAAAGTATCAGTATGATTTTAATGACCACCAGAACACAGGCGTCTTATCTTGAAGAAAACGCCATGACCTCCCAGGCACGCTGGACTGGAAATTACTTCCTGGGTCATGGAGTCCAACAGATACAGCAATTGGTACATCTCAACCCAACAGATTCAGATTTCTTAGTTAAGTAACACCATTGCTGCTTCAAAAGTCTTCTACCTCAGCTGCAATTCTACACAAAACCACGCGGTTGTCATCCACGCTCAAAATACCCTCTCTCTTCCTATATTGTTGTATAAACACTCAAAGAACTTCTACAACTCATGAGCACCGGAGGATATCAAAGGTCCTGAAAACGCTTGCTTATGCCTTCAAGAAGAATCTCATTTTATATTAAAAATTTTGCAAGAGAAGATGCAGATGAGAATCATGCATCACCTGATATACATGCTTTTAAAGCACCTTAGAAGAACTTGAGTAAAAGGAAACATGGTGAAGCTATAAGCAATACTAACTGGTACACAGATGGGAAATCAAGAGCTTCTTATCTCCACCTCCACTAATCCTGGAACATGGGAGAAGACAACAAAATTGAACAATAGTAAATTCAAATTGAGGAAAGCAAGGATTTTTTTCTTGCAAGGCCTAATTAAAGGGAAAAATTTGTTACTGTGGGGACACAGAAAATGTACAATCGATAAGCCCCAAATTATTTCCCTGCTGCAATGACTTGCAGTCATCAAGGACCCCACTTGCCACAGGGACACAAGTTTTTCCAACAGCTAGCCCCCTATGCCTATCCAGTGCACACCGAGAAAGGGCAACCGGTGAAAACGTTATGGCCAGTAAAAAGTCATGATGTGGATAAGCAGTCCTGGAAACATATTGGAGCACAGAAAACCAAACCCTGGCCCTTTCCTCTTTATGCCTCCTCAGGCAGTACTGCAGACATACCCCATCTGACCTAGAGGATTTCATGCCCGTGCACTGCAGGATTCTTGTAGCTTCCACGGTCCTGGCTGTTGGACTAGCTGGAGACTGGAGAGGATTCACCCTGGCAGCACTCCTGTTCCTTTTTTTCCTGATTGAAAAGTGTTTTGTTTTTTTTTTAAATCAAGATTGTGCCAAGTATAAACGGTGCTTTAACTAAATAATAGTCAAGCACACACGAAAAATGGCTAGAACACAACATTCTCTTTTTTTAATCCATTAGCAGGCCTCTAGAGCACCCCGACAGACTTAGGTCAATGTGTACAAAATTGGCAGTAACAAATCGAACTGATAAATGCAGGGCAAAAGGGCAGAAATAATCTGTTTTGTAAAGCAACATCAAAGCAAATCTTTTTGCAACTTCTGAACTGATGCATACTGGAAAGGTGTGTCATGTAGCCTAAACTACCTCTAGTAATTTATGTGGTGTTTACCCACAATCAGATTCATGCCCTATCGCAGCAGGTAACTCCTAGAAGGGAGGAAGCGGGAGGTGCTTTATTCAGAAGTCTATCACCTTCACCTCCGAAGTGCATCCACAGGTCTAAATCCTTCCTTCCTCCTTCAACAGAACTAAAGTATCTACCCTCAGACCCACTGTATAATTTCAGGAACTGCACTGTTTTTCATGAATCTGAGCAGATGCAGGAGGGAGTATGTAAGAATGTAAAAGGCCAAAGCGTAGACAATTATACTAGTGCAGTGTGCTGAACAGTCGCTGATTTTTCCGTAATTCACTAAACTACAGAAGGGAGTAATGTGATGTGCAGACTATTAGTATGGTTATTATGTGACCGTAACAAGAGACATTCAGAAAGCCAGTGGCTGGGAAACACCAGACATGTATTGAACCCATTAACAAATAAATGGCTTGTGTAATGATCTTCTTGGTGTTGCTGAAATAAAATCACTCCAGTTCCCATCTGTCACGCTTTTTGTTTCTTCACTTCAATTCTGTGCTGCACTGCAAGTCTGCTAATTAAACCACTTTAAATCTACATTTAGAAGTTCATATAGGATCAGATGCCCAAATTTGACCCAAGTGTTTTCTTTGAAACAACGTGTGCAAAGAAACTAGGGCAACTAGGGCAAAATTGGTGCAACTGATCTGCAAAGTGAAGACTAAGCTGTGGTCAACAATACCTAGGGGTGGCTCAGCAGCTCCAGAATTAGCGTTGCTTAATTAGAGTCCGTGAGAGGGCAAGAAGTTGACAACATTTTAATGGGACATGTGCAAATGGTGGCCTTAACCCCGCTTTTTGTTCCGTCCCTACTCTGCTTTTCTGACTGCACAAGTGCGCATTCAGGCTAGCACAGTAGGAAAAAGTCTGATGGATGAACACTTAAGGAATTATTTTGCTTAATAATGTAACCGATGCCAGTTTTTTCTTATGTCATCTCCTCCCTGTTTAAATCCATTGCAGCTATGCCTACAGCAGTGCGTTACGTGTGAAGCTGCCAGGTGCTTAAGCATGCGGACTAAAGAAGACAATGTCAGGACCTCCACAACTTCCACTTCAGATCACTCGCGTTCCACTCTTCAGTGCACTGAACAGGGCCCCAGCCATCCTGCCTGTATAGGCTCACAGCCGTTCTCTGCTTCAGGCATCTGGTACTCTGCCAGGGATACATTTGATATATAGGACTAGTCCTTTCATGCTCTGGTATATTACCTGGATTCACCACAGGATGCAACAGGGCTTTCAACGCATCAGCGGTATGTGCAGAGTGGCTGCTCGACACAGCGCTCTGTGTCGATTGTTCCAAAGAGGCACGGCCAGCACGCTGAACGTCCTCCTCGGTGACATGTACCACACTGGAAAGAAGCGCTGTGCCGAGCCCTGCTGAGCCGCTGCCCTGCCGCGCACTCACACCACACGGGTGGCTCTTTTCCCTTCTCTCCTAGATGGGCAGTCCTTGAAGATGTGTGTAAAATATGCAGGCGATTTAGTGCAGAAGAAGAGTATTTTGGGTGCATTTCTTGCATAAAGTCTTTTCCAATCCGTTCTGATTTTTGGCACCAATTTTAGGTGCTTGTATTCGAAATTCCTCATGATGATCAAATACACTACACCTCTGTCTTTCATACAGACGGATCAGGAAATTATGAAGACTGCAAAATTAAGTAACATTTAAATATGCAAACACCTGTGTGCTGGAAAGCAGAGACATCCCCCCTGGGTTGGAACAATAAAAAAAGGAACAGACCTGTATGTTGAGAGTTATGGGCTGCTGCTCAGAAAATCAATGCTGATGTTCACAAAGAAAATCGTTTGCACCTCTCCTGCTCAATTTGTGCTTGTTAGATAATAAATTCTGAGCACTTACCTCTTGTAAGTGGTGTAGATCTATGAACAGGTGGTGATAGGAGTTTGAACCACACCAAGCTGAAAAAGCTGATATCAAGACAGGGGAAAAAAGCCACCAGGTGCACAGAACTGGATCATTTGTCACTTCAGCTATTGACATGTCTGAAATCTGTCATTATGAAAATGCTGCTTGAAGTGACTCTACATGCTAGTTCTATTCTGTTTTGAAAGATTTTGCCAATTTGGAAGAAAATCATTAAACATTTCTAGTAAAGTCAGTTGGGGGTTCAGCACGAGCTCCGCACCTTTACTGAATCAGGCCTGTAAAGGCCAGCGTTATTGGACTGAACTCAGAAGAGGCCTTCCTGCAAATGAGTTTTCTTAATATTTAAAGAAAATCTCTAGCCAACCATCCCGATTTAAAATGTGAGTAGAGGAAATAAAAGGAAGGAAAAGGTTATTATTTATAACACAGTGACTATAGTTATGCTGCACTCAGAGACCAATTACACCCTGGTTGCGCTTTCCAACTCTACTAATTCATATAAATGGAGCGCTCGTTACATGACAGGGTAATTGCAGTGTAAATACAATAGTCTTTATGGATCTGGATACTGCAAAAAGTGCCCATGTTACTGAGGTGGCAATAAGAAATAATTTGGAGATGTCATTAACCTTCAAATTCTTCGAATCAGTGCTAATTAGGATATAGAAAAGCATAACCAAAAATGTAATTACACTGAACTAAGTGCTCAACTGTGCAACTATTAGGAGGCTGCTCATGTGAGTAAGTATGGTTGAACATAACTGAGTATCACCAAATCAGGCTGTAAAACACTACCATGCTGTTATAATGAACTAAAACAGAAGTGAAAAAATGAATTAATGGCATTTTTCACCTGTAACAAATGTGCTGAGGGTTGTTCTCACACTAAAAATCATTCCCTTGTATTTTGTAGCTGGGGGGGTCAAATTCTGCCAGGAAACCCACCCTTCCTTCCAAATGTGTGTTAGCTGTGGCTCGTGTAATGGCTAGTGTATCCATTCAGCGCAGGAGCCCAATCTTAGATTAAGGCTTTAGGTAATACTACAATATAAAGCGTTGAAAACAACAGACTGTTAATGAAAGCCTTTCTGTATTACTCCTAATCCTCTCCTTGCTCTCTTTTTAACTTCACCTCTCTAGAACATTTCAAAACAAGTGTACAATGAGTACACACCAGACTTTGTAACATGAAAGTGCTAATGTTTGCTATGCACATAGTAAAATCTTTGCCAGTTCCCTACTACGAGGTACTACTACACTTCTTCCTTCTACCTCTGATGAGCTTACTGTCAGCCATTACACCTTCTTAACTCCAGACACCATAATGTTCTTTTGCACACAAGAGACCAAACTGCTCCTTGCATGCTTACAGAAAACCAATGACATACAGAACTTTCTGCTAAAATGCTGAAGCAACATCCCAGTCAATGTAATAGTTTCTTTAAATTTAAAGAGTTATATTCTCATGTTATACCACTTCATGATGTTAGCCTGTACCAGTTGCAACATATGAGCACATAAGGCAGCAGGATGTGGACAGCATTGCTGCTTTTGTGAAAGAAATACCGCATCGAGAGAAAACAAAAAATGGGCAGATATTTCCGATAGATCAGGAGCCTACACAGATCACCTTCCTCCCACAGTTTATGGATCAGCTACTTTTTTTCAGAATTATTCACCTCAAATGGTTAATCAGCGGAATCCACTGTCTTTCAGGAATTGTTTCTTAGCATATACATTTTCTGTTACATACCCTTTTACATTGGAAAGGGACTGCACCCTGGCAGAGAGCACTTTGTATTTGACTGCTGGAGCCTACGCTTCCTTCCAGCTGAGTGAATATTTCCAGTCATTTCCCCTGCTCATTTTGCCTCGACTTTTTCATTCCTGAATGACTCCATCTCCTTTGCAGGTAATAGGAGGAGACATATACAGGGATGGGTAGAATATAGGTGGTACTAACAATGCTAATCCTTACCTTGCCTTCGACAGCACCTGCAAGTGGGGGGAGCTCTGGCTACTTCTCTTCTCAGGATAAGGAAAGGCGATTCTCTTGCTCACTCCTGACAAATACCCAGTCACCTAAGCACACCCATAGCTTTCAGAGAAGTGCTGCTTCCCTCCCTGGAAATGCTGAGCCGTTCAAGGTACACCACTTACACTTGTTAAAGATGTACCTGGCTTGCATTCTTTGCCATGATTAATTGCAGCAGCCTGATATTGCCTTTTCTATAAACTTTTTTTTTTTAACCTCAATTGCTGAACAGTGCAGAAGCCACTAGAAATTTCTGCTCCCTCTTTATCCTCTGTTTCTTGAAGTATAATTATTCTTACACTCTCAAAATCAGACAGTTAGATTTATTACATAGTGATGCCGCAGAAACACAGACAATTTTAAACTCACCTATCACAGAATAAGACATGAATTGAAAAAGAACACACAGCTGAGATTTTTAAATCCAGCTTTTGGAAAGAATGAGATAGAGCTGCTTGTACATGCAGGCTCTCATAAAATCTCAGCTTGCAGCACTTACGTGGAAATGAGGCAGAATGCTTCATTATCAAAAACTCCTCGACAGCCCACGCTCTGACGTGACAGCACGTAATGCAAATATTTACAGCAGGAAGTCCTCAGGAACGATCAGTCACCACCAAATGGCAGCAGCTTATCAAGCAGTAATTCCTGCTGTGGGAAACCCAGCTGAGGCAGCATTTCCATACAAACACAACGTAGAGAAGGTCTCTTTCAATAATTAGCTCCAATTTACATAGCTTTCCCCAAGATGCTAAGTGTGTTTGACGAGTGCCATTATGATCTATGAGACAGGAACTGTGGCATGAAAGCTCCAGAGGTTCAATCAGCTGTGGTTCTTTACATCTAATACACAGCGAGTGAATGCTCCCAATTTAGTGAAGACATTGTCCTGAGGCTAAAACATTGATTCTCCACTTACTGTCTTTTAATTGTGATGTATCCAATTTATCTTTTTAGGCTATAAACTCTTAGGGGAAACAGTTCTTTTTCATTCTGTATGCTGTTCTCATGCCAGCTTTATTTTACTGCAAAAGAGCTACACTCAGGTTAAATCATTCTCACACCAGCAAGGTAACACTTTCCTAATGCTAGAATTAATTGCTGTAACTCGTATTGTTTTTCTACAACAGAGTCTGATGTAAAGATGAATTAGCGCTGACAACATTATGAATAAAAGAAGAGTAACAAATAGAGGAATGTTCCAGATGTTGTAAAAATGTTCTTTTCTACTGAGAAAACTGTTTGCTCATCCATACCATGGTAATGCTTATGCTGTAGTAGTATAAACTACTGTGCATAAGCAACACTGCTTTCAGGATGCCACTAGTCCAGAAAAAAGCAAAGCCAGCCAGGATGTTCCTTTTTTCCAGAATTGCAGGTGCTTCATTTTACTGCTGTTACCCCCAGGCCTATCCAGTGCCTCAAATTCACATTTTTGCTCCTGCCATATATGAATCGGCCAAAGTGCACAGCCCTTCGTTCCCAGATATTCAAGCTTGACGATTCATAGGCGATAAAATGTGACAGGAATTTTCACTGACAAATGAACTGCAGGGCAACCTAATCAGCAGGCAAGGCAGCTCTAATAACTGGGTTACAGCGCAAGGAGATAAACTCAAATGGAGCAGAACATTCATAATACAAGAAACGCGAGATGCTACTCAGCCTAAAGCACCACTGGTGCTGTACAAAGACATCCAACTAACGCAGCAACTTTTTTCCCCCTTTGGAAGCAGGATTCCTTTTAACTGCCAGTTAAAGACAGTCTCAGCAGCGCATGAACAAGAATGACAACTGCTTACAGCCCCCAGCATGACTACTTCCAGTTTCTTTTCCCTTTTCAATTGCAGCAAACTGCAGTCAGACAGACAATGAAGGGGTGGGTTTTTTTCTTGTTGTTGGTTTTTTTTTGTTTTTGTTTTTGTTTTGTTTTTTTTTTTAAACTGTGGTGTTAGAATACTGATGGTTATGGGTGTTTGCAGGTCTCGTTGACAGACAGAATGGGACACGCACGGAGCAGCCAATATGCCAGCTGCTGCCCCTGCTGCGGGAGGTGCCACACGCCCAGAGGCTCGGACAGAATCCGCTTGGGTGGCTCTGGCATCAGCTGCAGATGAGTATGTGCTAGCAGTGAAAACACTGTCCCCAGAAGGTCACCTGTCCCCAAAGGACACCTGCTCCTGATCTTTTTCCCAAGCTGTGCCAAATGAAAAGGTTTGCTTGTGTCAAATACACAAAGCCTCATTCCCTCCGTCCCCCTACTGACAGCTTAACTTCAGGGTGAATTTGTGATGCCGTAACTACAATGGTAAAATTCCTTTTGGTTCAAGGCAACCAGCCATTTTCAAAAAATGTCTGTCGCTATACCCACAGCAGTTCCCCTATTGAGATTTTCTCCCTGCAAAGCTATTATTTTTAACACGCTGAGATCCCACAGACGCTGCTAAAACTCCTACTGACTGCAAAAGAGGGTAAATTTCCAAGCACGGACCACAGGATTCCCTCCTCCAGCAGAAAGGACGTGCAAGAACCTGCCTCAGGATCTGAAGAAGGTTCCTTCTAAGCAGAGCTCCTCTCTGCACCCAGGCCACAGCGGTCGGAGGACTGTGGCGTTCGCTGGTACTGTGAGAAACGGCATGCCTGGGACCCTGGGGCAGTGCTCTGAATCACTGGAGCAATGAAAACAACCGAGGAGTTGGATGCATCCAATTCAATCACGGAGGGTCCCGTGTGTCAAAGTCTAGGACAAGAAGTCTCAGGGCCCTCAGATGAGCTATAGGCATGGCGCTAGACTGTCATGGCCCTTAACTGATCACACAGAGGAATAAGGGAAAATAAAACAATCTATTGCTTCCCTGCTCAGCTGTGTTCAGATTACGATTCAAGACACGGAAAAAAAAAAGATGGGGCTGCCCACTCAGGATACTTCACTGTGGAGCCGCTGCAAAGGGATGGGGAGGGACCCAGCAAGACGGATAAGGAAAGCTGTGCATTTACTCTCTGGCTGATGATGGATGAGTATAGCAAAGTACAAACCAGAATATCTGCTGCTTCTTTTGGACAAGGATTTTCTGATCATTGTTCCAAGCCATTATTTAGAAAAAATATGTTTTAAAATAGATATAACAGTTTATCTTGGGATTTCTTTAACACTTTCTGCCTCTCTCCTTCCACTTAAAAAAAAAAAAGCCTGGAATTCACCATTAGTGAAATCATAGTCAAAAGGTGAGTACCTATACGTGTTTGCAGTTCTAAGGAGAATGTCTAAACTTTGCACGGCATTACCCATGCCCCAGCAGGAGCCAGAGCAGAGGCACACAAGAATCCAGGAAAAGGCAAGGGCTGGGAAAATCCCTTGTTATCCCCTTTCCCATCTGTGCAGTGAGGGTAACACCACTTTCCAACAGTGCAGGATGCTGTGAAACATTCAACAACTTTAGTAGTAAAGGTTGGACATGTACTGCAGAGAGGCAGATGGAAAAAGCCATCTGATGGTTTCAGCTGGGACTGGAGTTTGGAGGATCAGACTTAGCTGAAAGCCTTCACATACGCAAGAATTTTTCTCTAAACTCTGAAGGAGTTTTCATATCTTTACCATCTTTTTCCCCTCTTGCACTCATACAGGGATGTCCCTCCAGGTTCATATTGCATAAACTTTGTTGCTATTCCTTTGCTTTTGTTGTCTTCACTGCTTAGTATGTGCCTTACAATGCACCAAATATTTATGTCATGCAGCAAACACTGAAGAGAAGACAACAGAAAAACCAATGCTACAACTGCAACACTGCTGGCCTCTCTGGTCTGCAAAATAAACTTGCAAGACCACACAGACTACTCTGTAACCTAGAAAGGCTGGAAAAATCAGATCATGTGAAGAGAATGCTATTTCCAAGAACACTGGTTTGGCCCTCAAACTGAAAACTGTTATCTGATACCACTTTTTATCATATTTTATTTTTCAGTTATGTACAGTATATTCAGCTGAAGGTCATAATAGGAGTTTCTTTTTCTCATCTGATCTCTACGAACACCATGAGTACTGCACAAAGAGGACTTTCTTTTAAACATGAGTCCTGCTCAGCTGAAAGTGAATGGCTGCTTAAGGCATTGTATTTCCTCTTTTGTGTGTATATATATATTATATATATATATATTTTGTATATATATAAAAAAAGGCCTCAACTGAAGGACTTGAAGAGATTACGTATTTGCATATTACAAAAGCACAGGTCTTCATACATTCTTCTATTAACTTAAAACATACTACTGATACTTAATAATGATAGAGTAGACCTCCACCCTAGACCTGAAAAATTTGCTTAATTGGTTCAAACGCAGGTGTAAGACATGGATGTGAATTGTGGAAAAAAAAAATTATTCTATTCTCTCAGCCTACTGGTATTTATTGCCTTGGTTGGCTGGCTCACCTTTCAGAGGAGACTGGGACTAAATCAATGACAGATTGTCCCCCCCAAATTGATGATAACCAGGAAATGAACAGCAAGTCCTGTGTCAACAAGACACCACTCACTACAGGCTAAAAAGAACTTTTCAGCATCCCACAAAATGAGATATCCAAGGCCACATCATAACGTTCCTCTGGAGACAGCTGAAGGAAACTCTCCAGGCTTCCAAACTGGCAAATGGCTTCACTGTGAGCACATGAGAAAGGCCTATTAAGACATGAATCCTGTTTATTCCTAAAAGACACGACATCACCCCCTATTCAACATCCAGTTTGCCGCTATCATGTGCATCAAAACAAAGCAAAGAAAAAGACCAAAAGTCTCTACATGCATTAAGGGTGGGGGAAAAAAAAAAAAATCCTTCCTGGTCCTGGTCCTAGACACAATCAACACACAGCATGTGAGACTTGTCAGTGTTTTTAGAAGTATCAACTTGGGACTGTTTTAAAAAACAAACCAAAACAAACAAAAAAACAAACCAAAACAAAGAAAACCCCCCAAACCCCAAACTTTCAAAATTTAAGCTTCAGTGATGTCCACTGAAAACTACATACACCCACAGGTAAGACAGACCTTTCCTGAACCCATCTTCCAGAT
Source organism: Pelecanoides urinatrix (assembly GCA_013400755.1). Taxonomy (NCBI): domain Eukaryota; kingdom Metazoa; phylum Chordata; class Aves; order Procellariiformes; family Procellariidae; genus Pelecanoides; species Pelecanoides urinatrix. Next base: position 105,933 of record VZTQ01011403.1, read on the forward strand.
TAAACAACGTCTGAGCTAGTCTTTTTCTAACGCTGGTTGGACTAAAACTCCTCAACTCATGCAGAACTCTGCCAAAACGAGCCTGGCAGGCAATGAAACTGCCAGCAAGGCCAGACAAGCTCTAGAGGTCAGCAATTCTCCCTGCAGGCTTCTAAAAAATATTTCACTCTCAGGGTGACCAAATTTTCCAAAACCATGCAAGATATTTAGCTTTTCAGAGCCATTTGAGCCACCAAGCTTGCTAAGCTCCAGCAAATCAAAATTGCTGTCAATGAAGCCTCAATCTATCAAAAATGATCCTCAGTACTTTGCTGGATTGGGACTTGAACGCCCAATTCTTACCACTGACGGGAGTGTGTCACAGTTCCTGGAACTCAGAGGGACTGCCATGAAGATGCTCATGCCTTGATTTTGAAAAAAGCATCTTAAAATAGGAAAATTGTCCTTTTCTGGACATTTATTGTATTTACAGCCCAAGAATCCCAAATTCTCTAGAGATATCACCCAAGTCTCGCAACACCCAGGAGAGAGAAGACAGCTTTACAGAACGGGATACAGCTAGGACATGGGACTTACCCCAGATCAGAGAAGTTATTTGCGACAGACTGAAAGCTGAATTTACATTCCCTTGGTGTACAAACCCACACCTTAACTGAAAGACTACCCATTTCTCTGTACCACAGTGCACTGAAGAGCAAATATTATATTCAGTTTTCATATAAAAGTATATAAAGCTGGCAGGGAAAGCAACGGATAGCACAGTGACAGCAGGGAACAAACATGTAAAAAAATAAAACACCAGCATAACTTACGGGAGCCGCATTGTTTTTCACTGTGACACTCGGAGTTGTGGCTCGTAGTGCCCCGCTCACACCATGGTAGTATTTGAAGCAGATCTTTGTTTCAGCTAAAAAAAAAAGAGAATTATTTTAGATTAGAAGAACTGCCAGGGAGAAGCCGCACGATCGGTTGCAGCTCACAAGCACAAGGCTGGCAAGCAGTTAAATTGTGAGTGGTTTGTCCCAGGTTGGGTGGCACGGCAGGATACCTCCTGCCTCCGATCTTCCCCTTTCCCAGAGTGAAATTTAGAGTTTGGTTCCTGCAACTTAAAACAGTTAAAACCCCAACCTCCTCTGAGCAGCAGTTACAACAGACAGACCTTAGAGTACCTGATCAGCATCCTTTCGCTACGTTAGGAAGAAAAGTAGGGACAGAGAAACCCTCCCTGTTCAGACATACCAAACACTGATGTGCAGAGTGAGAAACTTCCTTAGGACAACAAGATTGCATAGTTGCTTACTGATAGGTTTCACTGAACCAATTTTTTCTGGCCTTGGTCAGGGCAAGGACATAGATCTATACAGATTAACTGCTCTGGCAGTTACTACATTAAAACATTTTTCAGAAACAGCATGCTACCACGAGACCCCATCTTAGTGTATTTCCACTGACTTCCAAAGATTTGGATTAGGTGAGGAACACAAGACCGTGGTTGTGGATTCCTAGCTTTTTGTCACATGCATTGATACTCAGATAAATACATTAAGTGAGGGAAACCCATGTCAATAACTGTACCAAGGCACAGAAGAAGTGAAATCAGCTTCTTGTTCAATCATCCTCTTACGACCCACCTTCTTTTCTGCTGCAAGAAGGAAAGATACTTTCAGCCAGCTTCTCTGTTGGTCTGTAACTACAAATAGATACGAATTGCTGGTATGCATCATAATCCCACTCACTCGCTTGCCTGGACCTGGTGACTTGCTGGAGCACAAGCTGCAGGCACGAGTTTTCTTCCATAGCAAACTAGGATGTGAACTGGGTTGGTATGTGCCAATGTACAGCCAGGACACAGCAGGTATGCACTGTATGTATGTAACAGGTATGTTTGTGGGATCTGAAAAATGCATGTTTAAATAAAAGCAGCATTCATATGTTGCAGTTTTAACTGGATAATGCCATGGAAATTTTCAGTTGCTCCATAATATACTTGAAGGTGCTTCTCATAATCAAATTTTTCCTTAACACCTTGCTTTGCAGCTGCTGCTGAGGCCCCGGGAAAACACCAACCTCTGCCTGCAGAGCCACAACAACGCTCACTGTAACTATAGTGCCTACGTAAGAAAATAATAAAGGAATGCCAATGTTTTAACATACAAATTGCATTGCTGTTTTAACACCAGTAACAAAATAAGTGAAATCAGTGCAGCTGTGACAAAACATTATGCCATGTTAAGAGCTGGGACCTTGGCCACAGATTATGGTGCTGTGATCTGTCATTTGGTAGATCCAAAAAACAACTGTGCCGCACCCCAGGTGGAAGCAAAACGTGAGGACATGAAAAGCAGTGGAGACCCTCAAAAACACAGTCCTGAATTGCTTACCCTGATGGCTACACATACACAGGAGGAGAAATAAATCCTGATTTGTTTTTTTTGAAAGAGAAAATAGTTTTAGGAGTGTAAAGCCTTCCCAACTTTCAAATGTGACTTGGGAAATGAAAACCAAAGAGCTTATGTTCCCCAAGTAGTTCAAGCACTTCTCATTTCCAGGTGGCTTCTCAGCCCTCCTCCCTGAGGAGGCATCAGGGACACGCAGTCCATCGACGAGAAGCACAGCGCCAGCGCAGTTAATCTGCCACCGTATTTTCCAGCCCCACAGCTTGTTCTTCATCAGACAACCAGGTGCACGTTTCTGCCTACCCCGTGAAAATACACGCCTCTCCCACTCTACGCATACGTGTGTCCCTTTTACTTCACAGCAGTCCGAGAAGTGGAACAGGCTACAGAGTCCTTCAGCACCTCCATGAGGGGCTTTGTTGCCCATCCTAGGGTTTAACTCACAACTATGCCCCAAACAAACTTCTGCAAATTCAAGAGATTTAACTTGAGGTGTCAGCACAGCTGAGCAAGCGACTCCCTCATTGCACCTGGGAGCAGCAGTTGTTTCCCTTTGGCAGCAAAAAAGCTGGATGAGCTTGTGGGACTGAAAAACTGCAAATCCAGATTGAATTTTCACATAATTTTCTCTACAGGTCTTTTAACAGCTCAGCAGCTCGCTCATTTACTCACTGAGCAGACAGCAAAAGCTGAGGATATCACAATAGATAAAACACACAGTTTTCACCAATTATTCAAATCTTTATTTTCCTCTTCCCTGGAGATTTTTAGCTACAGTTTGCATGGAACACTGAGAGCTAGAATAAAGCGAAGGGTTTTCTTAAATTTTTATTAACTCATCTAGTTAATAAAATATAACTTCAGGTAGTAGCCTGTATGACAACCTCACAGCAGGAAATCTCACCGTAGGTTGACAAGTAGGAAATCAGTTACCATGTACATTGGGAAACTAGAGTTTAAAAGAATCTATTTAATTAAACTAAAAGTATTATAAATAGAGAACAGGAGGAGGAAAGAATATATACTTATATAGGTATTCTGGATGTTAGTATTACTTTCAAGGACAAAGGGTTATTAAGATGATTCAATATATATTTGGAAAGAACCACATGAGTATTGAAGATCTCTCTCTCTCCCCCCAGTTTCACACAAGTACTAGTTCTAGTTTAATTTTCAATCAACCTGCCTACATACAGATGTAAACCGGCAAGAAGGCAACCCAGAGAGATGCAGGTGTCACACTCAATCCCAAACAGTGGCAGAGGTGGAGCCATTGATCAGGCAGTATTTGAGGCAGTGATTAATGAATGTCAAAGGTTTCATTCAGAGAGCAGATCTGATAGCAAAAAGTCTTATGGAGGCCTTCACAGCTTGAGAAATTGCTCTAGAAACATCAGCTGAACAACATTTTCTTTTTTTTTTTTTTTTTTTAATTCTTGGATCTCCCCTTTTCCCAGATCTTTTTCAGATTGAAAATATTAGGAAAATGGCTATTGTCAATGGATAGATAAAGCTTTAACAAGTATAAAGCTTGCAAAATTACCTACGGTATCTTAATGTGCAAAAATGCCACTTAGTTGGGCTTTTTTTGGCTGGGAGCCATTCTTTCCAAGTAACATCATCAGTGCCATGTTTTTCACTTCAGCAGAGTCCTAACATTTTAATCCATCTGAAGATTGCTCTTGTATTCCTGAATCATCTCTGAAAGAGACCTTTCCAAAACAGATGCAGACATTCACTGGCTTGGTACCACTGCCTTTGCAGATGAACAGAAAGCACTCTAAGTATAGGCAAGGCAGTGATACAAATTAACCTGAATATTATCCAGCTGGCATTCGTACGTAGTATGTAGTTATAAGGACTGTTTGCATTGTAGTCTTGTAGATTAGCTTGTTGTGGAATAAAGGAGACCATTTAACTCTGTCCTGCTGCTCTAGCTACATGGCACAGTGCACAGGTCAGGAGCAGGTGTTGTCCAGTTAATCCCCAGCTATAAATAAATACATGCCATTGTTATTTTCATCTCAGTAATTACGAGTAGCTGCTCACTGAATCAGGTAATGAAGTTAGCATGTTAAAGTCAGGAAGTAATGAGGTTAAATTCTCCTTTCAATTAGCATAAATGGCAGTTAGACTGGTAAATCTTACGAGAGATGAGATGTCTAAAGATGCTCAGAAATACTCGTGCCTATGACAATTATGAAACTACTCAGCAATTTTCACGGATCGAGAACAAAACAGCATTGTATTCCTTTTACACCAGGCTTGGTATCTCCGTTACCAAGCTATATTACAGCTTTCCACTGCATTGATATAAATAAGAAAGTCCCCAGTTGCCTGCTCAGATCCATCACAACAACTTATCACCTGTGCAGAAAATACAGCTCCCGAAAGCAAGGCTCTCGAGGCAGGGTAATCAGAGCCAGGCAACAGGAGAAACAGTTCTGTTTCGCTCCTTGCACCACAGCCCGCAAGCAGCTCTGCGGGCCACGTAGGAGGGACGCTGCCGGGGAAGGGAGCGGAGCCAGGACACAGCCCATCCCCAGACACCACAGAGACCACTCCTCGTTCAGAGGAAAACTTTGCGAAGTCTGAGTTTTGTCAGAGAACAACTCTGCCATGGAGCTTCTCCCCCTCTCACAGGAAAAAACATCCAGGCCATGGAAAATTATTTCCTTATCAAAGCCCTGAGTTATCTCAGTTACCAAATCAGTTTTGCAAATTAACTGGAAAATGAATTTACCAGCTGAACATTATGCTTCTTGGCAATATTTTTTACTGCCTCTGCAATCACCCAGCCCTTGAAAACACCCTACTCCTTACTAAACCGAAGTGAGAGGAGATAAATCTAATAGGGTCTGCTGATGAATTGCAGCTGGGGGTATCAAAGGTTGAAAGCCTCTAAGAGGTGTCCTAGTTCCCATCATCCACCCATTCTGCTTTCCTGTCAGTGTTATTGCTCCTGTTGGTTTATTTGATACCCTTTCGCTTTAAAATACTTCCATTCCTACTTGTCTTCCTTCATTCCTTCAGAGTTGTCAAAATTGCCCTAAATCTCTTCTCAAAAGTTCACTTGCTCTTATAATCCTCTGCTCCTCACTTACTAAGGCTAGCCTAGTCTCAGAGGCTTAGCTTTCACTAAAAGGTGGATCTGTTCTCTCAAATATAAAAAGAAGCACTGCCAGGATTGAGCAGTTACCCTTGTTAAACTAAAAAAAAACCCACATCCTAATGGCTATTTCAAGGAAAGGCTAAGTGATATTCTTTGGAGGAGGCAGGAAGCATCAGCTGGTGTTTGATAGGCGTGTGTGATACACCTGAGGCACTTCCACAATCTGGTTGTGATCTACTCCCGTGATGCTTTTTGTTTCATTTAAATAACTGAGGTGACTAGGCATCAGCTAAACATTTCTTAGCACTGAATAACCTGTCAGGGAAGCAATGCCAGTCTTCAAAACTGAGTCATTTGTGATAGATTCAATCTATTACTAAAAGAGCTGTTGTTGCTCTTTTGGGCAAACGTTGTGCATAAAAAATAAGAGGTGTCAAAAACCAGTAATGAAAAGGTAGCTGTCTTTGGTAATGGGGTGGGAACCAAGTGAACCAAATCAGAGAGGGAAGCAATTAAGTTATGAGTCATAAATTTTCCCTAGAGAGGACCCAGAAGTGGAATAAACAGACATATGATACTGTGCTATAATCAGATCGCTACGGGACCATCTTGAATTAAAGTAGCCATGGTGATCTCTGGAAGTGGAGACAGAAGGTGTCAAAGTGGAGATAGGGAGTCAGCGGAAGGGAGAACTGATTGAATACAATGGGGAAACTGGGAGAGCCATATGAAAAAAATAGGACAAGGAATTACAATGGGAAGCCAAAACAGAGAGAGAGTAAAGTCAGTTTAAAAGGAGGTGTTGCAGTACTGGAACTAGTAAGCCACGGCACCGATGTGGAAGTTGAGAGAAGAAGAGGACTGAGATTAGAAGAGAATCACTGCGCAGAGCCAGTGGGGCAGGGGAGAGGGAAAAACAACTAGGACTGTCTAAATGAGACTACATGAGAAGAAAGCAGGGAAAAAGAAACAAGGCAAGGAAAGGCACAGAGGGAGAGAGTAAGAAAGTCAAACCTGAAGAAAAAAGAGGAAAAAAGCGCCCTCTCACCGAGAGATTTGTGAAGCATGGAGCACAATGTATGAGCTGTATCAGCAGCTACCTGTGAAACCCAGGGCGCAAGAGTATGTCCTGTCCGCCTCTCATACCTGACCACCCTTCTCCACTCGCTGCTGCCTCCAGCGCCCATCGCCTGCTTTTGAATACTGCTGGAAGTGCAGAGAGAGCAGGTAAACTACGCAACCCAAAGAGCCAAAACCCAGTGCTCCCGCATGAGCGTGAGCCCTTCCCTAAGCATCAACAGCTTTTAGATAAATTTGTTTCTCCCAATACTATACCTGCCCTGTCAGCAAAGAAGTAAGACACATAACAAAGATAAAAGGTAAGGTTATTAATGCCAGATCTAATTTTTACTTACAGCATTGATACACAGTACCGTTTCTTTCCATCATGTATGCCTGCTGCTGCCCCATGCAAACAACAGCTCTTATTTCTTGTGCTGTATCGGAAAAATATGCCACAGTGACACTATAGCCGTCAAGCTGGACTGCTACTCAGCCACCTATGGACTGAGTATTTCCTTAAGCTGTAAACTGCATCTGCTCCCAATATTTGTTTAGTATCGCAACCGCCTACAGTTTTCCGTAAGGTGCCTCAGTTTTTAGACAACTAACAGTTTAAAACCCAACGAGGCCTAAACAGATGTGTTTCTCTAATACCAGTTGCAGAATTTCTTCCAATTTTCTGACAACTTTTTCCCTGCCCCACCCTAAAACATGCACAAACACACATGAACAGACTGTTAAAAGACTTCTTTTGAGAAACTGTGAGATATGAGATTTTAAAATCTCACCTTTCAGATTATTATAAGGTTTCCAGGCAAGAAAGAAAAAAGTACCTGGAGACAGAATACAGAATTAAGGCTGATCAGTACATATCAACAATTTCAGGCACAAACCTTTGCAAGGAAACTCTAATAGCTCAAAACCAAGCAGTACAACACCCAGAAAACTTCTAATCAAGATTCAATTTAAGCCAAAACCCCAAACTTGTCAAGGTGCAGAAATGCAGTTAGAACATTCAAATAACCTTAACTCTGCAACAATAACTAACGTATTTCAATATTTATAGTTGTAACTGATCTTTGAAGAACAGATTAGATGATTTTAGTAATTTTATTTCATCTTCCAACGGTGTTGTCACAGATTGCTATTGCTTCTTAACGGTTGCACATTCAGGGCTGGAGTTACCTCCTTTGTAATAGGAGAGCTGATTATCCTCATTTATTATATCATTGATTCTTTGCTCTGTTGTTATTTGTGATCTGCGGATACTCTCCACTATTGACTATCACTTATTTCCTTTGCTTGATAATTTGATTCAGCAGCTACCTGCCTCCAACCACCACAAGAGTAATATGGTAAATTAGTACGCTAATAACTAACATAACAAATCCTCATAGTCAGTGGGCCAGTCTCCTCTGTCCTAGCTTTATTTGTTTGAGTCCTCAGTGTTGCATGCTCCAAACTACATTGATTTTGGGTCTAGCTTTGTATAATCCACCTCTATTACTAAGCTGTTCATATGAAGCGACATGCATCTGCTTACCCGTGACTGCGCTGTGATTAATTACCATTTTTCAGAAATTTTTCAGGTGTAGACTCCTGAGCATAAGACAGACAAAAATCAAACCATTTTTGCCGTATGAAAATAAATGTATCCAGGAGTTTCAATTATAGGAGAGATACAACAAAGCGGCTCTGTAAACTGCTATTCAGGAAGAACATAAAAATCTAATTTCAATAGGCTGTTGCTTATGTGCTACCCTCATAAAAACTGTCCTATTGGCAAGACTCATTACTAAAGAATGCTAGCAGCTGGAATGGATGTGTGCTTATACATTCATTTCCAGCACTGGTATGTATTTCTCTATACAGGCAGGACATCTAGCATTGCTGATTACTAAAGCTGCTTGACATTTTTCATTATAAACCTTGTTTTCAGTTGCTTATACATTTTCAAAGGTACACACATTTGGAATAAAATTTTGCATGCGGATGTCCTCCTCAGATCTACAGAGATGCACAGCAAGAAAATTTCATCCAGAAATTTGTAGCTGTGAGGGTAAAGGAGAACCATGTTTTTTAACCTATTAAAGATTTCTGAAAACTTTTCCATTTACCCCCATATTAATATGGCGCAGAAGTCACTATACTAAGCATATACCTTTTGCTGTTCCTGTAAAAGTACATTAAAATTCAACTAACTTGTAAGTCTCTCCAAAAAAATTCAGTTTGATATGCTCATTTAAGACACCTTTGATTTTACCATCTAAATGCACAGGAAGTCCCATCTGTGCTGAGCATGTTCCAGGCTGACGCTAAGACAGACTTCTTCTGCAGTACCGATCCAAGCTCTCCCTGGCCGTGCCACGTCTGGGTGCCTCTCCTGGGAGCAGGAGGACTGTATCCCTGGGTATCCCCCCACTGTGCCAAGTAGCACGGAAGAGGAGAATGTGAATCCACTGCCGATTTGCTCCTGCTGAAGGAAGAGACAAAGGCAGCTAGGGGGATTAGGAGCGTGGGGTGGGGAAACAGAAGCCAGGACAAAACCAGGTAAGATGGTGAAGAAAAAAGCCTGTGATTTGTGGTCATAGGCTTGAGTAGAGAAGAATTTTGGGAGAGCAGGTAGCAGAGCACTGTTTCAGTCTTGCTAGGGCAGATGAGCACTTCCAGCTGCCTTCACGGTGGGAACATTATGCATGTACTGGGGGACTTGTATTCAAGCTCCCAATTAGGCAACCACAGGGAGATGACAATGGGATTTATGGTCGGTCTACTGGCTCAAATTCTGTCCAGACAGGCAGGGGTTGGAACGCATTACAGTCTACAGCCATCCAGTGGCCCTTGTGAACGTCCAGTTCATCATAGACGAAGGTCTGTACCATCAAGTGCTCAGTAAGTCTGGCATTTAGATTGTCAACTAGAGTCGAGGCAGAATAGAGCAAGGCAAAGCTTCTGCAGATACCCACCATATGAAAGGTCAGTGGAAGGATTCCACTGCCCAGCCAAGTAGATAAAGATGCTAAATGTCTTTAATAAAAAGGTGTTTTAGCCCTTATGTAGCTACGAACAGAACCTGCAGTTTGCACTGGGGCATATTCTCCAACTATTACCCACTTCTTAAGTTTTACTGTGTAACATGAGTAATGGAATTGAAATTTGGTTTGCTCAGACAGCTCACAGCCTAATAATTCCATCCTAAAATTATCTTCAGAAACCTGAGATAGGGGGAAAAAAAAAGAAACAAAAGGACTCCTCCTTACCGTTCCTGCCACTGAGTCATCTCTCATCCCATTGAAACCAACAGAACTATTTGCTCCATATTCATAAAGGCAGCCAGGATCCAGCCCAGAACAGGCAAGAACTTTATCTATTCACTTACAGTCAAATCCAGCAGTGCTATCTATCTGCTCTGCCTTTATGGACTGCACTCAAGAAAGGACAGATAGGCACCAATCTGAGCGAATGAGAGTTGGGGATGGCGGGTGGTGGTGTAACAACTTACCTATCTTTCATCAGGAGAAGGAAAAGCTGAGAGAGAGACATTTTAGTCATGCAAACAGCAAATTATAAGGGCTGCACTAAGATTGAGACTTTAATGAAATTCCAGAGCCTACAGGCATATAATGTTTTTATGTAAATCAGCTTAACAATGAGTTTTTCACCATAAGCATTAGCAAGTGAGCAATTTATTTGAGAAAAAGTTGTAACCATCAAAGCATTTTTAACTGTGTGACAGTTGAGTCCATAATAACTGGAAACCATGCCTAAAGTTTGCTCTCTGATCCTAAGCACTCATGCACATTGTATGAAAAACAACATTGCAGGCAAAATCAAACACGTGGTTCATCTATTTATGAGGGAGATGATCTAAAATAACTTCTGAAATGCAACAATTACATCAGACTAAGTTTTTGAATAACACTTCTGTTTTAAAACTGCTCATTGTCTTGGTTACAATGGATTCGACAGTTCTGTATCAAAATTGAATAGTAGAGAAAAAAAATCTACGATTCCAGTACACTGGAAATTACTTACCTCACATGCACAAAGCTATCTGTTTCACTGTATTAGTGTCCCCTTAGTTACATTAGAGTCACAGACAATATTCAGAAAAAGAAATTGAACTGCAGATGCATGCCTAACTGTGTTTTTAGTTACACCCATATATATTAAAAAACAACATAAGCAGATAGAAAATAAATATACAGAAAAACTGACATCCCTGAGCTTTGTTCTGAGTGTCAGCAGAGGCACTGTGAAGGTGACTCAGAGAAAGGTATAAACTCAAAACTATACAACAGCTAACAGCTCCACAAAAGAGGACGGGACAGGTAGAGCTGGGGACCCCTCTCCTCACTTTACTGCGATGTACGGCCACTGGATTGTCCCAGATGAAGCAAGCTCTTCTCAACTGCCCCTGTCGCAATATATCCTTTAGGCTTCCGGGTAACAGGTCTGCCTCAACGTAATTGTCTCCTAGAGCAGATGCCTGTGAACCATCAGCTCCTTGCTTTTATCAGGGCAACTGTAGTTTAAAGCCTTAATTAAATATATATGACTGGATTATGCCTTCAGGCACAGCCTTGAACAAGAAATAACGCATAAACTTCAGAAGCCAAGTGCCTCAAACACAGCCCTCTACATCACAACATGTTTTTATTCCCCTTGATCTCAAAACATGGGTGGACCAAGCATTGTTTTGGATTTATAGAAGCAGAAAATGACATCAGCCTTAGGATCAATGATTAGTATTTAGGAAGGTGTAAGCCACGGTAGCACTTTAATTCAAGACACCTGCTACAGCACTTCTTGAGCAAGTCTTTAACCATGTCTGATAAGCATAACTGAATTTCACATTAGAAACAGAATGTTCCCATGAGTCAGTCTTTCATTTTTTTCCCCCAAAAAAGTTACCTTTGAAGACGTTAGTACCAAAACAGCCATCATGGACCTCACCCTCCCCCCAGCCTCCTCTTCTCCAGACTAAACACCCCCAGTTCCCTCAGCCGCTCCTCATCAGACTTGTGCTCCAGGCCCTTCCCCAGCTCCGTTGCCCTTCTCTGGACACGCTCCAGCACCTCAATGTCCTTCTTGTCGTGAGGGGCCCAAAACTGAACCCAGGATTCGAGGTGCGGCCTCCCCAGTGCCCAGTACAGGGGCACCATCCCCTCCCTGCTCCTGCTGGCCACACCAGTGCTGATACAGGCCAGGATGCCGTTGGCCTTCTTGGCCACCTGGGCACGCTGCCGGCTCATGTTCAGCCGCTGTCGACCAGCACCCCCAGGTCCTTCTCCTCTGGGCACTTTCCAGCCACTCTTCCCCAAGCCTGGAGCGTTGCCTGGGGTTG